>JAKUCV010002400.1:107663-122192 GCA_028386065.3 Turnera subulata
ATTTGTATCAAAAAGTAAATTTGAAAGAGTTACAAGGAGTTACAAGTTCACAACTGAATTCTACCACAGACCTACAATTGAAACGTGGGAAATTATTAAGACAAATTGTTGGAAAAAATGAGAATAAATTGAGATGACATTAAATTTTTATCATTCACCAAGAGAGGATGGATCTATAGACATATATTTGATCATTTATAGTTCTTTTCCTTTTTGAGCTTTCCTGATTTTTACTTTATGATGGATCTTGATAGTAGAATGAGCTTGGTTAACATCCAACACATAGTTAGATTAAAATAAAATAATAACCAACCATAAATTTAAAGAAATTTATTCTTTAAAAATTATTTTATACAAATTAGATAATTACCATATAATTATCTAATGCAACTGAATTTACTTAATTTTATTTACCATATAACACACAGTTAAGACTAAAATAAAAACAATCATTCAATCATAAATTAAAGAAACATATCCTCTAATTTAGTTTTGTATAAAATATTTATTGTGAAAATATACAACTCACTTGAACCATAAAATTCACGGCCCATTAGCTTAGGACACTAATAGTACATTAGGCTTAAAAGAGCCTATAAAAATTTTATAACCCATACAAAATGAACATTAAAATTTTCAGCCCAAAATGGCTCAGCTCGGCTCAGCTAAAACAAATTCGGCTCAAATATGGCTTGGCTCAACCAAACAAATCGATTCGGCTCAATGGAAACAGCTTGGCGCGGAACGGATTCGGCTTCGTTTGCCATTCGGCTTGGCTCGGTGCAAAATCGGCTTGCTGACACTGAATTCGGCTCGTCCTTTCTTTCTTTTTTTTTTTGTTGAAATCACCACGCGTGTGAGGTGAGGATGAAACCCTAAGTTTCATTTTCTTCCTCGCGTTGCCGCCCGCAGTTCACACAGAAGCTTTCGTCGCCGCCAGAAGAGGGAGGAGCAACAACCACAAAGGTCGTCGTCAAAAGGCCTCTGCCGGAAGAGCCAACCACGCACGGCTACCACGAAGGCCGCCACAGCCATCGGAGGAGACAAAAGAAAAACACAACACAACCACAAGGCGCCGGAGGGGACAACCACCACGGAGGTCGTCGCTGCCACAGTCGCATGACTCACGGTGAGCCGCCTCCCGTCCATCATCTCGGTTTGCGAGTCACAGCTCCGGTGAGCCTCTTGCTTCTCTCTGTCCTTGTCTCGGGTTTCAATGTTTGTGGGTTGATTCACAAGTCCATTCGATTCGTTTTACACAAAGCAAAAACAAACCATTGTTTTACTCGTCCAAACAAAGTACAAATGCTATTATTTCTTTACAACAGTTCTTTTCTTGCACATATACGACATATCAATAACAAATGCTCTATTAATCGATTTTGGAATTAAGTAAAACAAATAGGAGGAAACAACAAAAATTATTCCATAGAATTGACTATTAGATTCACATAAAAAAGACAAATCAATCATGAAATAAAATCAAAGCTCCACTACCAATGTTGGGAATTTAGACATGTTTAACAAATAAACATTCTTACACAGTGGAAGATTAAACGAACAGAAGACTTACCTCTATAAGAAAAATGGAGCCTAGATCTGTTGATTCTCTATAATCAATCCCTATTGTATCTCTAGATCATCAATTCATCCTTGTTAGTCGGGAGTCAAATCACTAAGACATGACCCACATGCCACAATCTAAGAACCCTAGATTTGTATGAAGATTATACTGTGTCTTTTTTTGTGATTTATTGGACAAGCCAGAGAGAAGGAGAGAGAGAAAGTAAGAGAGCTTGACAGGAAAAAAACCACGTTCTTTTCCTTATACTGCACCTCAGAAATAAACTTGCCTAACAATGGATTATGGCCTCAGGATACCTGTACTATTTAGTTCGGTTCTTTTAGGTACTTTTACTTTTTCCATGGCCCATCCCATACCTGTACTAAATAACTTCGTTCCATCACATCCTTCCGTCTATTTCCTATTAGTTTGACCGTTAGTTGATGCACGCCACGTGGCAAATTATTGGCCCCCCACATTCCTATACTATTTCGTTCCTTTTTTTTATGTACTTGTACTTTTTTTAGTCTATCCTATACCTGTACTATATCAAATGGTTCTATTTTGTCCTTCTATAAATTTAGCCTAACAAATTTCAACTAATACTAGGTAGCTTTTGTCACGTGAAATTTTTGTAGCCCCTACTAATCGATAAAATAAGAAATTATTTTTCTGAAAATGAAAAAATAAAAGATTAATTGTTTAATTTTTAATATTTTTTTTTAAATCTTTTTATAAAATTTAAAAAATTAATCTTTTATTTTTTATTTTCAGATTTTTTCATGCCATAAAATATTTTCCTCTTTTTTTCATAAAAAATTAACCTCAATTATTCTTTTATTACTTTTTCAGATTAATTGTAGCCCACTAAAATTATTGGTGATTTTTAGGACATAAAATATTTCTCTTTTTTTCACAAAAAGTTAATTTTAATTAACTTTTTATTACTTTATCGATTAGTGGGGCTCACAAAAATTCCACATGACTAAAGTCACCCTACATTAGTTGACGTTCGTTAGACTAGATTGATAGAAGGACAAAATGGAACTATTTGATATAATACAGGTATAGGATGAGCAAAAAAAAAAGTACAGGTACATAAAAGAACGGAATAAAATAGTAAAGGAATGTGGGGGCCAATAATTTGCCATATGTCATGCCACGTGGTATCATGTCTGCCACGTGGCGTCAGTTAATGGTCGAATTGACGGGAAATAGACGGAAGGACGCGATGGAACGAACTTATTTAATATAGATATACAATAAGTACCTAAAAAAATCGAACTAAATAGTACAGGCATGTGGGAGAGGCATAATCCCCTAACAATTTTTTTCATAAAACAATATGGACCTGGCCTATTCCAGTCCATCATGATGTCCAATCCAATAAACCAACAGTTTGCTTTTGGTCGTGTAAGGTCTGATGTATTGTACACTTGGTTCTAATATAATACATAATTCCAATAAAAAAAAAAACTAATGGCCATTCAGCATAATCCTGAATCCGTAAAGTGCCATGTGTACCTATAATAGTGATTAAACACTAAAGAAGGTAAAACGCCATACAAATCTATGCATCGTTGTACTTGAAGTTGCCCAAAAGAAGCACCACATGATGAGAAGCACATGAAATTCAAGGATGGGAGTTCAATGGCAAGATGTATAATTAATAAACAAATAAAAAGAACGCTCTTGAAATTTCTACATGTAAGGATATTACATATAGCTAAACGGCAATCCCTCAATGGGTGACTTAATTTCAAAAAGGAAAAGAAAAGAAAGAGCAACAAAAAACATAAAATAAAATTTCTCATTAGTTTTTCTTCCTTCCCATACGCTTGAGAGATGCATGCCAAGTATATGCCTCCTCCTTCATGTTATAACTAGTAGTAAAAGGTTCCACAAGTTTCATGCAAATTTGTTTCTATACCAATATACACCTTGGTTAGGGGCGGTCTCGTCTGGATCAACATAGAGGCACTCAGTGATGGACCTCCACAATGCTTTGTGAACAGGAGTGTCATCCGACTGGTAATATTCACCAAGTATTGGCTTGATCGCTTTGGTAGCCTCCACTGCATGGTAATGAGGGATTATAGAGATGAGGTGGTGAACTACATGGGCATCAGTGATGTTATGGAAGAGGGTGTTGAGGAAGAAGCCGTAGTCTCTATCCACTGTGGACAACGCTCCCCTAAGCCAGTCCCATTCGGAAGAATCATAGTGTGGCAAATCGGGGTGAGTGTGGTGCAAGTACACTATTGTCACAACCAAAGCATTATGAACAAGGTAGGGCATTCCATAAGCGCACATCAACCAAGCAAACCCATTTGCCAAGCCAAGCTGACAGAGGCCATAAATGGTAGCAAAGACACCAACGTCAGAGATGTAGATTTGGAGCCTTTCTTGGTCGGAATAGATGGGGCTATAGGGGTCGAAGTGGCTGGCAAAGCGGCCGTAGTCGCGGCCTGAGGCATTGAAGATGTAGTACAAGGGCAAGCCAATGATGAGTGTGGTTGCAAGACGCAAGGCTCGTCCAAGTGGGTTGTCTAGGTACTTTGAGAACCAAGGGATTTTGGACTTGACTTTTGGAACAAACAACTCATCGTGATCTAAGGATCCTGTGTTAGAGTGATGCCTACGGTGGCTATATTTCCATGAGAAGTAAGGAATTAAAAGAGCTGAATGGAGGAAGAACCCAAGAGTGTCGTTGAACCACTTGTACTTGCTAAACCCATGGTGGCCGCATTCGTGAGCAATCATCCAGACTCCAGTGAAAACGCAGCCTTGAAGAAACCAATACACAGGCCATGCAGTGTAGGCTAGCTGAGAAGGAAGGAGGTGGAAGTAGGTGGTGGTGTGATATAACACAAAGATGGCTGAGAGATCACAGACTAGGTAGAGCATGGAACGGAGAAGAGAACGCTCAAAGCAATGTGGAGGAATAGCCTTTTTAAGGTCGCCTATTGTGAATGGAGGCTTAGTGTGTGGCACTCGCTTCTTCCCTTCCATTCCTGCTTTCATGATCTTGTTTCCTGAAGCAACCCCGCTGTGTGTATATATATATACCTTTTGTTGCAGAGGAATGCAATTTGAGTTCTTTCTGGGTTCTATGTTCTCTATATATATACGGGGTTCTAAGTCAGCGCTTCTACTATATAGTTTGTACTTGGCTGGCTTGACTTGAAGTCTGGTTTGGTTTCCAGTTTAAAATTGAGCTACCTTATTTTAATTTTAAAAGGATAAGAGCACATCTTGACATGCTGACCAAAATAATGTTCAAACAATAAAATAATCAACAGAGTGCCATATCATACCATTTCACTGAAAAAACCGTGTGCCTTCCTCGACCCTTCGGGAATGAAATACTCAAGAATGGAGTATATATAAAAAAGAATGGAGTATACTGTTCAAAAAAGAATGGAGTATATATATTTCACAATTTGTGCCAACTAAACAGGGGAGGATCTTTTTTAATTTATTTCTCAAGAAATGACAGAGGCATGGTATCATATTGCGTCGTATTGGCTTTTTATCTTTTTTTTTTTTGGTATTACTAGAATTTCTATATTTTGGTGTGCGATAATTATTTCTATTGTAGCAACTTTTCTTGACTAACTCAATAATTGTTTGACCAGCTGACATTCATATTACTTTTGTTTTCTTCAGTTGTAGGCGTGCTCCTTATGCTCTTTTTCCAATGAGCTCTATATGACCTTCAGGTTTGGTAAATTCTTTATGGTAGTAGTTATTGGTAGACTTGGCAATTCGTTTTGTTGTGTCGGGTTCGTATCGAGTTGAGAATCGGATTTTAATTCTTTAATACTGACTTAATCTATTTAATAATCATGTTGTATCTTGTCCAATTCGTTTAGTATTGTGTCGGGTTCGGATTGACCCGTGGTTTACCTATTAAATTTAACAAGTCTAAAAATCAGTTAGAAAATTTTTATTTCCTACAAATCGTCGTTATTTTGAAGCAAATATGCATATAATGAATTTTTTATATATTAAATAAAATCATATATTATAGAATCATAACGTAATGATATTTTAAAATATTTATAAAAATATGCTTTGATAATTTTAGTAACTTTGATCTTAAACATTAAATAGTAAAATATCTATATTCTAAATGTAATCAGGTCATAAACAAATACCCATGGGATTGGCGGGTCAACCCATGACTTTACCTGCTAATTTTTGCGTCATATCGGGTCGACCCATTTAACTAACGGGTTAAAAATCTCTAATCTACACCTGTTAATTTCGTGTCGAGTTCGTATCGGGTTGTCGTGGCAATACATGTTTTACCTGATCTAGTTATTGGTGAACAAACAGGTAACAATATTTTATCTCATTCAATCAACTTGTTGCTTTGGTCCGTTCTCCTCCTCGGAGGAAGGGTAAATGAATATGGGAAATGAAAGATTGCAAGAGGATGCAAACTCAAATTAATAAAAATCAAAAGTTGTTGCTTATCCGTAATAATTAAGCAACACGTCTGTATTTGGATGATAAGTCTTCCAAATTCTCAGTGAAATCTGTCCTGCACTGGAACAAAACTATACATTTGGCCTTTGTACCTATATCATGAGAATTGAATGCCATTCGAGAGTTCACTTTCCACTATTTCTTTACTGTTTTGGTATAATAAGCAGATTGAAAATCTGGTGTATGTTAGTTATAGGTGGATGGTGTTCTGTGGTATGACAGGGCCCATCAAGGATAAGGCCCAGCACGTTAAGCGAACCAAACCCAGCAGGAGAAGGAAAGGGGAAGGTTAGGTTCGCGGAACCCAAGCACAATAGGGGAGAGTCAACAGAAGGGGTCCACACCGAATATTCTTTAGCAATTAGGACGTGGAGGACAGTTGTCCTAGAGGTGCCTTGCACAGAAGGAGCAAAAGAGAGTCACACGATGGGAAGGAGGGGAATAAATCATGACCTTAGGATAGGGGGGAACGTGAGGACTAGTATAAATAAGCATAGAGAGACCCTAAAACCCTAGAGGAAAAACCATTGTAAGAAAGCTAGGGGCTGAGGGTTCTCCCTTCTCAAAACACTGTAAACATCCTTTCAATTAATAAAAATTATCTTTTCCTATTTTCCTGTTGTTTTCTCGTTGATTCCCAAGTATACAAATTTCTTGGTCATATCAAGTGGCGCCGTCTGTGGGAACTGACGAGAAGCCAGCTAACGCCGAAATGAGTTCCAAACGGAAACTCTATTTTGAAGAGGAGGGGGATGACTCTCTGCCAGCTCACTATTCACCCTATGATTTCTCAGCCCTTGACCATGGCAGAGGGAGCACAGCCAGGCCAGGTGACAGAGGGTCGATGAGGGGGCTCAACCTGGAAGTTTTCGAAGTACAGCTGCAGAGGGCTTTGGAAAGTCTCAAATACCTGAAGAAGGGGAAGGCGCCAGTGATTAGTAGTGGATCAGAAATCGAAAGCAGTGAAGATGACGAGCAACCCTTCGGATTTATGAAGGATGCAAGGAAGGCTCGAGGAGCAAGTGGCTTCGAACTGTGGGGTACACAAAGTACGCCCAGAAGGGGGCCGAAGATAGAGAGGAACCATCCTGATGGAGAAAGGGACCAGCTTGAGCCCAAAAGGAGCAACCTTGGTGGAGAAAGGTTGGATCTAGTGCAACGGGGTACCAAGAGTACACCCAGGAAAGAGGTTGGTATTGAAAGGAGCGATCTTGGTGGAGAAAGGTCGGATCTTGTACAACGGGGTACCAAGAGTACGCCCAGGAGACGAGTGGAGTTTGAAAGGAATGATCTTGGAGGGGAAAGGTCCGAGCTTACACGGTAGGGTACTCAATACGCCCTCAGGAGGAGAGTCGATGCAGAGAAAAGCGATACTGATGATGAAAGGTCAGATCTTGGAAGGCAGCCAGTTGAGAGAGCTGTTAGGAGGGAAGGAGAGCCAAAAAGGCGAGGCCTTTGGAGGCCAGGAAGGGTTCTTAGTGAGATAGGGATAGACAGATATCCCTTTGCAGAGGATAGGGTCCCAACACCCCTGAGTCCGGTGCTAACGAAGAGGGTTCTTCCTAAAGCGTTCAAAATGCCGACTTTGGATTCATATGAAGGGGAAATGGATCTAGCAAGGCACATAGCTCATGTAAGGATCATAGTAGGGGCCCAGACTACGGACGATGATATCTTGAGTAGAATACTAGCTCTGTCTCTAAGGGGAAATGCTCAGGATTGGTACAATGATCTCCCGGCAGGGTCCGTGACCTCTTTTGCAGATCTCTCAAACAAGTTGGTGGACAGGTTCCGTGACAGCGCCCCTCCAAAAAGAGAGTCAGCGTACCTGTACCAGAAAAGGTGTGAAGAGGACGAGACCCTACGTTCATACATCACCAGATTTAACAAGGAAACCATGAAGGTTAAAGATTGCAATATGGGGATCGTCATTGAAGCCTTAAAGAGGGGAAGCAGGGTCAATGATTTCTCGAAGTCTTTGGCGTGGAAACCTCCGGAAGACATGGCTCAACTGATGAAGAGGGCTGAAAAGTTCATTAGGCAAGATGATGATTTCTGGTCGCTCCAAGTGGAGCAGTGGGCATCAAGGAGAAGCGACAGAGGGGCTCCGCTAAGAGATCGGGCAGGTCCGGATCGGGTACCTAGAAAAAGAAGAAGGGACCCAGATGAGAGGGAGGGGCAGGGTCCAGGAAGGAGAGACGACGGCGTGGAACCGATAAAATTAACACCACTAAATGCCCCGAGGGGTCAGGTTCTGAATGTGATGACCACTGAGTACCGGAGAAACACACGTTGGCCCCGATCAGTGAGAAACCCAATGAGAGCTGACAGTGGAGCTCCCTATTGCAATTTTCACAAAGAGCATGGGCATAAAACTGAACATTCAAGGAACCTGAAATATGAAATTGAGAGGTTGATCCGAGAAGGACACTGAAGGAGTTCCTCGTGGAAGCCCGTCAGCAGCCTCAGAGGCCGGAACAGGGCACTAAGAAGGGAGAAGGACGGCAGGGAAGTGTGCAAGGGATGATCAATGTCATTGAGGGAAGCTATGTGGAGAGAGGTAGGAAAAGAAAGATTGAAGCAGGGAGTCTATTCCACGTGTTGGGAGTCGAGGAGAAGAATCAGGAGGTGACCTTTACTAAAGCGGATGCAGAGGGAACAGAGTTTCCGCATGGGGATGCCATGTTTATAGAGGTTGAAGTCGAGAGATATGAAGTGAGAAGGGTTCTGGTGGATACTGGAAGTTCGTACAACATCGTGGAACCTGAGGTGGTATCTAAGCTGGGGATTAGATCAGAAAGAATTCGGAGGACTCATGTGGCTTTGTATGGTGCGGGTAGGAAATCATTAGAAGTAAAGGGTAGTGTGGAACTTTTACTAACTCTTGGGAAGCACCCGGCCAGGAGGACAGAGGTGCAAAACTTCATTGTGTGTGAAACAGGCACCGCCTATAATATGATTCTGGGGAGAACCTTCCTCTCACACTTTGGGGCAACCTTGCATCATAACTACTTGGCCATGCGCTTCCCAACATAGGGGGATCGCTCTCGTAAAAGGAGATCAGCAAATGGCAAGAAGGCTAACGACCCTAGATCAAGCCGGGATGCCTATAGGCAGAACAATGGAGCAAGTGGAACCTTCGGTAGGAATCAAAACCCTAATGGTGGAGGGATCTTTTGAGGACGGAAGGAAAAAAGAGGGCATGGAGCCAGAAGAAACAATGTCCATCCCAGTGGAGGAAGACGGGTCAGACAAGGTCACTCAAAGGGGTGTCTCGATGAGGGAAAATGAACTCTGGATATTGCAGGACTTGCTGAGGGAGTACATGGGAGAGTTTGCTTTGGTCGGCGGCTGATATGCCAGGGATTGACCCAGATGTGGCATGCCACAGGCTAAATGTGAGGGAGGGAGCGAAGCTTGTCATTCAAAAGAAGAGGAAGTTTGCTGCCGAAAGGGGGAGAGCCATCCAGGAAGAGGTAGATAAATTAATTGCAGCCGGAGCAATAAGGGAGGTGCAATATCCAGAATGGCTATCCAATGTGGTGTTAGTAAAAAAGGAGAATGGAAAGTGGCGCATGTATGTGGACTTTACTGACTTGAATAAGGCTTGTCCAAAGGATTGCTATCCTCTCCCCAACATTGACCAGCTGGTGGACGCGGTAGCAGGGTATGAATACCTTAGCTCCCTAGATGCAAATTCTGGGTACCATCAGATTCCCCTGCTTGAGGAGGATCAGGAGAAAACTTCGTTTATCACTGATAAGGCAACTTATTGCTATGTTGTCATGCCATTTGAGCTTAAAAATGCTGGAGCAACCTATCAGCGGTTGGTTAATAAAATCTTCTCAGCTCTTTTGGGAAGAAACATGGAGGCCTATGTCAATGATATCCTAGTGAAAAGCAGAACATTTGAGCAGCATGTCAGTGATTTTAAAGAAGTCTTGGAGGTGCTAAAGAGGTATGGGATGAAGCTAAACCCTACTAAGTGTTCTTTTTGTGTCAAGAAAGCAAAATTCTTAGGGTATATGGTGAGCAAGGAGGGCATTCAACCAAACCCTGAGAAGATAGGGGCATTGTTTGAAATGTGATCCCCAAAAACAGTGAAGAAGGTGCAAAGCTTAGCTGGAAGGTTAACTGCTCTCAAACGCTTTATCTCAAAAGCAGCTGACAAAGAGCTACCCTTTTTCGAGGTATTGAGGAAGGCAAGGAATTTTCAGTGGATGGAAGAGTGTGAGAAGGCATTCACTGAAATGAAGGATTACATGACTAAGGCTCCAACCTTGGCAAGCCCGAAGGAAGGAGAACCCTTATACTTATATTTGGGTATCACAGAGCAAACCATGAGCTCAGTGTTGGTCAGAGAGGAGTCGGGTGCACCGTATCCAATGTATTACGCGAGCCAAGTTTTGCAGGGTGCGGAACCTCGGTATCCAAAGATTGAAAAGCTGGTGTATGCAATTGTGATGTCAGCTAGGAAAATGAAACCTTATTTTTAAGCTCACCGAGTAATAGTGCTAACTGATCAGCCCCTAAGGCGCATAGTACACAAGCCGGAAGCTGCAGGGCGCCTAGTAAAATGGAGCGTGGAATTGAGTGAGCATGAAATTGAATTTTGCCCAAGGACAGCAATTAAGGCTCAGGCCCTTGCTGATTTCTTGGCAGAAGGAGTTTCTCCTTTAGAGGTGCCAAGGGAGCAAATACAGGGGGTGTGGAAGCTTTTTGTGGGCGGGGCCAGCAGCAAGGAGGGTGCCGGGGCAGGGGTCCTTCTTGAGAGTCCTTATGGGGACACAGTGAGATATGCCTTGAAACTGAATTTTGAGGCCACAAATAATCAAGCTGAGTATGAGGCGTTGTTGGCTGGTTTGAGGTTGGCAAAGGAGATTGGGGTCGGAAGGTTGGAGGTGTGCTCAGATTTGCAGTTGGTGGTGGCACAAATCACAGGAACGTTTGGGGTAAAGGAGACCCATTTGATGAAATACTGTGCACTGATTAGGGATTTGATGGATGAAATGAGAAAAGGGGGCTGGAGGTGTCTCTGGTGCATGTGCCGAGGGATCAAAATCAGGAAGCTGATACTTTATCAAAATTGCTCTTGAAGGGGGGGTACGGTGTTGCCAAAGAAGGTGCTTATTGAGGAAATTGATAGACCCTCTACAGAAGCAAAGGGACAACTGATGGTGGTAGAGACTGAAAGAACCTGGATGGACCCATTTAGGTAATACCTCAAAGAAGGGAGGGTACCGGAGGAACCTGAAGAAGCTAGAATGCTATTTCGAAAGGTTGGTAATTATGCTTGGGATGGGATGCAACTATACAGGAGAGGAGTTGGAAGTCCACTACTCAGATGCCTGACAGAGGCTGAGGGGCAGGAGGTGCTGAATGAGATTCATCAAGGTATCTGTGGGATGCATGCAGGGGCCCGGTCATTGGCAAGAAGGCTGATTAGAAGTGGATATTTTTGGCCCTTAATTATAGCGGATTCTCAGGACTTGGTGAGAAAATGTATCCCGTGTCAGATTCATGGCAGGGTCGCAAGGAGTCCCTCAGTGTTGAGAAGTCATATGGACTCCCCCTGGCCTTTTGCTCAATGGGGAATGGATATCTTGGGTCCATTCCCAGTAGCGAAGGGTCGAAGGAGGTACAATCTGGTGGTAGTAGATTATTTCACCAAAGGGGTGGAGGCGGTAGCTCTGGAAAAAACTACGGCTGAGAAGGTGGTCACTTTCCTCAAGCGAAATATCTTTGGGAGGTTTGGAATTCCTTGTGCCATTTTAACTAATAACGGCCCCCAGTTTGATAGCAAGAAGCTTAGGGAGTTTTGTGAGGAGTTCGGGGTGAAGTTGAAATTCTCCTCTGTCAGCCATCCGCAAACTAATGGAAAAGTAGAGGTACCAAATAAAATCATTCTTGATGTAATCAGAAAAAAAATCGGGAAAGCAAAGGGTAACTGGCTGGAAGTGATGGAAAATGTGCTATGGGCTTACAGGGTTACTGAACAAACTACAACAGGGGAGACTCCATACATGATGGTTTATGGTATCGAGGCAGTGACTCCTTTGGAGATGAAGTTTAAAACTGCCAGAACCCAAGAGTTCACCCAGACAGAAAATGATGAGGTAGTGGGAGAAGAATTAAACCTCATCGAGGAGATCAGGGACCAGGCGCACCAGAAGGCTATCCTCCAGAAAATACGAGCCGAGAGGTACCATAACAGTAAGGTGAGGAGCAGAACCTTCCGAGTTGGTGATTATGTCCTCAGAAAAGTCGAGGCTACGGGGAGACCAAAAAGGGAAGCTGGATCCAAAATGGGATGGTCCTTTAAAAGTCGTAAGGGTGTTAACTTCAGGGTCCTATCATCTGGAGGGAGCAAGCGGAAAGATGCTGCCTCATGCTTGGAACTCTGATCATCTAAAGCTGTTTCACATGCTGGACTCACCACAGGATCTCTGAAAGCTTGTTTTGAATTTAATGAAAAGGGGCAATTTGAGAAGCCTATGTAAATATTTGAATCAAAGAGATGAATGAAATGAGGCTTTGAGTGCCCTTGAAAGAACTCTGTGTAAAAGTGGTTGTTTATTTTTGCTCAATTCATATAGGCCAATTAGTACCCAAAAGGCGACCGGGCCGTCTAAAGAGTACATAAATGACCCATAGAGGGGGTAAAGGCCATAGAATTAGCAAAAGTTTTAAAATATGGCTTCGAAAAAGCCTTGAACGCCATGAAACGAGGGAGTAAGGAGGGGAGCACCCTCAGTAACGATTAGAAAGGGATTGTGGAAAGCTCAAGGCTAAGGAAAAGATTGGAACCCTCGTTGAATGAAAGACGAGCCAAGGAAACAGCCACTACAGAATAAGAAAACACAAGAGGGCACACGAAAACAATAAGTAGACAATAAGGATGCCTGGAGAATAATGAGATAACATCAAACGCCCATACAAGAAGGAAATCAACAAGGGTCTCAAAGTTACAAAATAAAGAAGTTCAGATAGCATAAGTAGATAGCTAAAGAAATTGAAATACAAAGACTGAGGCCTAATCTTCGGCAGGGTTCTTAGGTCCAGAGATGGGGTCTTGAGTACTGAAGGTAGGAACCTTAGAGTCTTGTGTTAGGTCCGGGGGGCTACCATCTGCCTTCTCTATAGAATGAAGGGCCAGACCTTCGCTCAGCAGAGGAGAGTCCACTTCAGCCGCATCAGTTACCTCGGGGGATTTAGAGTCCATTAAATCTTCATCTGGTTTGTTGCTCAGGGTTCCTTCCTCGTCCTTTTCCTCAGAAGAGCCCTCAAACCTATCCTCAGAGACCATCGGGGGAGGATGAATGATCTTGACGGTCAGGAATGCACCATCATCACTCGGATACTTATCACGAACTTGCTGGCGATGAAACTCCGTAACCCTTTCCACATAGCCGGTCAAAAGAGAACCGTAGGAGTTCAAGGTCTTCTGAAGATCCAAAATCTGGTCCATGTGAATTGATTTCTGAGCAGTAAAGTTCTCCTGAAGAACCTTAAGCTCTTTTTCAACTTTGGCCTTCTCAGCCACAGCGGCAGTAGCCTTCTCCTCAATTGCACGGCGAGGATCCTTTTCAAAATTGGAGATAGTAACCATACGGTTGTACTTCTCCTCAAGCTCCATTTTAGCCAGGTACATCTTCTAACTGTGAGCTGTGATGGAGAAAGCTCTAAAAGCGGTCTGCAAACAATCAGAAAACAAAACACTCAAAGACAAGGATACTATGGCCCAAATCATCAAAGCCGAACGGGAATCGGGAGTTACCTGGAGAATCGAGGTGATAAGCGAGGCAAAGAGGTTAGGAGGGACCTCTTTATACTTCTTCTGGAGATCAGGACAAGAATCAAAGATTCTGCGGTAGAAGGTATGTGGAAGCCCGTACCCCAATTAAATAAAAATAAAATAAATAAATGAAAAAGAGTTACCGAAATACTCTTGAAACCCGGGGTACAAAAACCGATACTTCGGCATACAAACATTTTGCATGAAAATGTATTAACAACGAGATGTCATAAAAGTAAATGAGATCAACAGGCTTAACAAGTAGTAAGCCATCACAGCGTCACGCTGACATAATATCACAAAATCAACTCCGGCTAACCGCCGATATAGAGATAAAATATTTATGACATCTCGAGTTATTTCACATGCAGCGGAAGATGAAAATAATAATAATACTCAAGATAAAAAAATATCATGCATATGGCCCTATGGATCCCACCAAGAGAAAATGCACAACTACCTTCTGAAGTGACTGCGTCTGATCTCCGAGTCGAAGGTATAAGTGAGTCTGCACGCTAACTAAAGTCTGAAAAACAACGGTGGCGATTATGTGAGTCGCCTACTCAGTGAACATTAAAAGTCTAAATATACATGAAAGTGAAGTCATGCTCGTAGGGTGAGTAGCTCACGAGCACAAGTACAGCATACAAGCAAATCAGAATCACACACCATCACA
>JAKUCV010002400.1:123700-139219 GCA_028386065.3 Turnera subulata
TCCCGCCGGCACCAACCTCGAACAGCACACCCACGTCGGCACCAATCCGACCCGGATAGCACAGCAACAATCAACACAACCACCACAAGACCACACAGACCCGTCAAACCGAACCCATCGCACACCACAGTCGCCGAGCACAACACACAGGACCCCCCAGACCGAAATCAATTCAGCACGAACCCACAAATCAAAAGGGCGAAACAGAGAGGAATCAAGGAAGGAAGGGACTGTTGGCTTACCTCGTTGAGGGTGCAGCCGTACGCGAGACAGGGCCAAGCTTGCTCTTGGTTCCTCTCGTTTGTCACGGCCAAGTCGACCTCGAGCTCTCGCCACACAACTCGCGACGGCGGTGGCTCACGAGGACAGGAGCAAGGGGTAAAGATGATGATGGCGGTGACTGTGGCGAGAAGAAAAAAATGGGAAAGGATGAGTTTCTGGTCCAAAAACAAAAGACGAAGAAAGGCAGAGATAAGGAGAGAAAAGAGAGGAGGGGAAGAAAAAGAAATCAGAACGGAAGAAAGGAAAGGAGATGATGGTGTTTGATGCCGTTGGCATCGTGGTGGAGTTGGAGGGTGGGGAACATGACCGTTGCAGAGGCGGCTGCAAAGTGGAGGGGTAACGGCAGGAAGCAAAGAAAAGTGGGAGGAGAAAAGAAGTAGGAAGAAGAAAGTGAAGAAGGGAAGAAAAGAGAAGGATCGGGCTAGGTTGGCTGCCCTAGTGGACGACCCGTCGTCCGCTTAGGCGCGGTCAACCCTTGCCTGGTCAACTTTTTTTTTTTTTTATAAAACCCCCAAAATGACGTAGTTTTAACCGAAACTACGTTATACGCCGCGTTTCATCCCGAAACTCGATTCACGTCAGACAAAGCTCAAAAGCGACATATTACCGCTTAAAATTAATAAACCCAAAGGGAATTAAATTAATTTTATTTCCATTACCGAAATTCGGAATTTTCTTTATAAATCCAAAAACGGAAAACCGGGGCGTTACAAGGTAGATAGGGCATGCTCAGGCATCCCACCGGAGGTGAAACTGTCCATGACCGGAATGAGATCCGGGAAGTCCATGCCATTTAGATCCTCGGCTGATAGGGGCACGGCGGAGCGAAGTGAAGAACCCTGACCGGAATGAGGGGGTTTGCTTGAAGAAGCCTTGGAGGGATTCCCTAACAGAAGGAGGTTAGCCTCAGATTTGCACTTCTTTTTGCCCAGGTCAGGTGGAGGGATGAAGAGACCCTTCTTAGAGCTGCTATGGGTTTGACGCTTAGGGATACCCGGGGAAGGAGAGGTAGCCAGGACACCTGCTGCCTGATCAATCAATACACAAAGGGTAGCTGAGCTGTCAGCACTCTCAATATCAGTGGGGAGAGCAAGAGACCCCTGCAGGGGATCCTCCTGTTTGCGCACCTTCTCACGAGAAGGAGAGAGAACCTGGGACCCTGGGGATCGGCTCCGTTTCTCTCCTGCCATGGAAGGATCGATGTCTGCAAGCTCAGCTAGAGACAGAGTGGACTGGATGCCTTTGAGAGCTGCACAAGGAAAGTAAAAGTATGGAATGAGTGATTTGCGATAAAATAGCGACAAATCCGGTCAAAGGAGTAAGAATGTAAGAGAACAAAGGGACCTCCGGAACCCAGGACTACTTCCGGGATCAGGCCCCTCTTGTCGCACTTCAGAACCTTGTATGATGCCTCTTCAGACGCGAAAAGCTCCCCGGGGATAGATCGGCTGGAATCGAAGGGACGAATGTGGTTTGGAAAACCCAACACCTCCTCAACAGTTCCCTCGTGTACGACTACTTTCACAACCCCTTGCTTAAAGGGCTTCTTGCCCTTCGAAACATCGCTAAAATGGCCTTGAGCGTTGCGGCGACAGCAGTAGACGATCTTTGAACCCTCCTCGTTTAGATTTTTAAGTTGAAAAAAATTAAAGAAAACTGGGACGGTGGGGGTAACCTTGTGGATGAGACACCACAACTCGAAGGCGGCAAAGAAGAACCAAGACAGGGGAGCCAACTGAATGGGGACAACCTCAGCCGTCTTGAAAAAATCGATTACAAAAGGAGAGAACGGAAGTGTAACCCCAGAATCAGTCACTAAGCAGTACATGAGAAACTAATTTTGGTGGGGATAAGAGCGAAAAGATTCCCCGTGACATGCAGATCTGAGTGAGAATTGTCCCTTAAGAGTGGGAGGGACAAACTTCTCCTCGTAGGTAGCCAACACAGGAGCCTCAAGGGGGATCGCCAAATCGTCAGTAGACATTGCGAAGGGCGAGAGGAAGAAAGTTAAAAGAGACAGAGAAGGGGAAAAGAGAGAAAAGCGAGAGGAGGGCAAAAGGAAGAAAAGGAAAGTAAATATAGGGGAAGATAAAGAAAGAGAAGAGACAGAAAAACCTACCCGGAACCGTCCAGAACTGCCAATAGGAACAAAAGGCACGGACCCCGAAAAGGACACAGTGAAATGGCAGAAAGATAGTGAAACGCCCCGACCCGTATTTACCGTACACAGTAAACACGTGCCGAAACTGTAACAACCCAACCCAGCAAAGCCCAACATACAGTGTATACAACGGTAACTCGGGCTCAACAGCCCAAAAATAATAACAACAATAACAACATATCTGGCCCAACGGCCCAACAATAGCAAAAGTATGCACAGCGGAAGACTTAATAACTCACAAAGACACTGTATGCGACACCGATGCAAACTATGGATCCGAGCCCTGTCCAAGGGATAACGCCGCAGCCTGTCTGGAATGCACCAATCCTGTACCACAAATAATCCATCTTACGAGATGAAAGCCCGCAGGTGAGGGGTGAGTCCGAAGTGCTCACCGACGAAGGAAAGACAATCAATATGCAACCCTAAAATTACTCAAGTCGAACACAGGCTAAACAGCCAAACACACCAAAACAAAGACAAGACCCAAACCGGTCCAAGACCAAAAAGACTTAAATAAAAATCCAATTTCCAATTTTATCTTTTCCGGGCCCCGTCACGGACAAGCTAGGGGTCAGACCTGGTTATCAACACATTTCGGGTGCCAGACCAAATCCAGAGAACCCAGGGATCAACATCCCAAAAATACGAACCCAGGGAGAGACATCCCAAAAATAATCACGGGATAGACATCCCAAGCATAGACATGCTTATCACAAGTAACCCAGGTCATGGCCACCACAAAACAGTCTTAAACCATCGAGTCGTACCACTACTTACCACGTGACAATTATATTACCGTCATTCAAAATCAAATCACAGGGATCAACATCCCTAACCATAGTACCGGGATAGACATCCCTACCCAAAATCCAAGGATCGACATCCTTATCACATTTTATTATTTATCCATTATTCTTATGGCCAAAGACACGAAAACAAATATTCAAAACTCAACACGGGGATAAACATCCCATAAAAACCAACAAGACACTGGATAAACATCCCGAACCAAAACACAGCAAATGCATCAACCAACAGGGCAATAATCATCAAAACAAAATAACCGAGTAATACAGGCACATATCGAAGAAAATCCATCCTCACCTTGGCCGATTACACAACTCCGGAAATAATGACCGGTCCGACGCCGGCTCCTCGGGAAACTGCCCGATATCAAACCTATACCACAAAACAAGATACACTCACATAAATGCACATATTCGGTATACTATGATGCCAAACTGCGAAATAACCCATCCCGGTTCATATCCGTTATTATTATCTTTTCCGAAAATATTATACCGTACGTATATCCGAATATAATTTCGGTACCATACTTTAATTAAAACTCTTTTAAAAATATTTCCATAATTTATTTATATTTTTCCCAAATTATAATCATCATAATTTTCTGAGAAAGATAACATATGTATATTTATGTATTTTCCAAAATATTATATTTTTAATAAAACTATTTACCATATTATAATTACCAAATATTATTATATTAAGAAAAATATAATTCCAGAAAAACCAGTCATACGAAATTAGTTCCTAAAAATAAATTCATATTAATAAATATACCTATATACTTTTTTTCCAAAGACAAAATACATTTTCCAAACCATTATGATATCAAAATATTATCTATGTATATATTTTTTTCCAAAGGTAATCAGTTACCATTATTTTTCTAGAGAAATAATATTCCAGAAAAATATATCTCCACAATATATTCAGAAAATATAACCATTTATGTGTATTATATATATTTATATTCCATTTTATCATTTATTTCATTATCATGTTATTAAACAGACTGGGCATGAACAGTGGGCCATTCAAGCCCATGCCCAAGCCCAGGTTCTAACCCATCACCCAGCCCATGACCCGTTCGCAACTGGGTCAGACCCGCCAACAGGAATGGGTCACCACCCTCACGCGCTCACCTTGGTGAGCTTGGCGGCGGCGACGCGATCTTAACGGTAAGGAGACGGCACGGGGACGGAGGCGATGGCGGCACAGCTGTTGGGACGGGACGCGACGGCGTCGTGTGCAGGCGGGGAGGCGACGGTGGTGGACTGCTGTCGGCGGCAGCGTTGGAGCAGAGCCTGAGCAGGGAGGAAGCAAGTCGCACCGGTCGTCTCGTTGGCTCGTCACGTCAGCGATGGCGCTCTGCTGTGGCGGCGCGGAACGACGAGGCGAGAGGAGGCGGCAGGTGATGGTGGCCGTGGATTCGTCCGGTGGCGGCGGTGGCTACAGTTCTTCTTCTTCCCCCCTCTTTTTTTTTTTCTTTCTTTTTCCCGATTAATCTTCCTTCCCGATTTCCTTTTTTTTTCTTCTCTTTTTTTTCTTTTCTCTCTTCATTTTTCTTTCCTCTCTTCTTTTTTTCCTTCTTTCTTTTTTTTTTCTCTCCCTCTCTTTCTTTTTTTTTTCCCTCTTTCTTTTCTCTTTTCTTTCCTCTTCTCTTCCTCCCCCTTTCTTCTTTACCGGCTTTAAACTGTTTTTTTTTTTTTTTACTGTTTGACATGTGAGCTTCAATAATGCAATTATCTGGAGCGAGTCCGGTCCGGACCAGAAAATAATCGATACCCCCTTAGTTATTTTCCGGTGTGTTTTTTCAGAGGTTTCCGGGACCCGGAAAAATACCAACTTAGGTCCGAAAAATCCACGGAAAAATCCCGAGCGCGGGAAAACTCTCGGTTTCAAAAAAAACGTTCGATTTACCTTGAATTAATTACCCAAGATTAATTCAACAGCAAATCACGGTAAAAAGACTTTTACAGTCCGGTAAAAATCAAAATTTTTACCCGGGCTGTCACAGATAGAGAAAGCAAAACCGTCAGATTTAAAAGGAAACCCTAAAAACCAGCAAGTGAAGGGATTAAGGGGGAAATTCAAAATTTGACGAGGCGAAAAAGATGGAACCCTTAACCCTCCACTTGAGGGGCTCTTGGTATGACAGGGCCCATCAAGGAGAAGGCCCAGCACGTTAAGCGAACCAGACCCAGAAGGAGAAGGAAAAGGGAAGGTCAGGTTCGCGGAACCCAAGCACAATAGGGGAGAGTCAGCAGAAGGGGTCCACACCGAATATTCTCTAGCTGCTAGGACGTTGAGGACAGCTGTCCTAGAGGTGCCTTGCACAGGAGGAATAAAAGAGAGTCACACGATGAGAAGGAGGGGAATGAATCATGACTTTAGGATAGGGGGGAACACGAGGACTAGTATAAATAAGCATAGAGAGAGACCCTAAATCCTTGAGGAAAACCCATTGTAAGAAAGCTAGGGGTTGAGGATTCTCCCTTCTCAAAACACTGTAAACACCCTTTCAATCAATAAAAATTATCTTTTCCTATTTTCCTGTTGTTTTCTCGTTGATTCCCAAGTATACAAATTTCTTTGTCATATCATTCTGGAATTACATGATTTTGGACTTCTGGCCCTTCATATCACTTGCTTCATTTGAAGGATAATATAACTATATGTTGCTATGAAATTAAAGTTGGCATATACTGTAATAATATAAGCTTAATGGTAATAATACAATAACAATAATACAACTTTGATGATAATATTAATAATGGACAAATAATATAGATTAACTATTAACCTCGATGGGTTAGATCAACTGGTTGGGATCTCGAGTTTGAGTCTTGGGAACGCAGCACTCTAGGGACTAGTGGCGCCAACCTTTATGGTTCCAATCATGCCATGAGCTGGATTAGTCTGAAGTATATGGCGAGAAGCTAAGATAGATATGTGAAGGAATGAAGAGTAATTTATAGTTAAAGATAGCAGGATAAACACAAATGGGTTTGGAATTATGAAAGGTAAATGGCCAAGGAGATGAATCTAGGTAGATGTTTGGTATAGGGGTAAATTCGAGCATGGTAAAATTGTTTTTTTGGACTGTAGCAGTGACATTCACAGTAATTTATTCATAACACTTCCCATTCATTCTCATTCTACATTAGATAGAATACGCTTAGGGAGAACTGCCTTATTAAAAGCGTTACCACGAAAAACCCAGAATGATAGCCTACATCCCAATTTATTAAGTAAAATATTTAAATAATAGAAAATGATCAAAATACCCCTGTAACCCTAGATGTGTAAGTCAATTCCTCGGAACATAAAATATTATTCATTAAAAATATCTTAACACTGAGATGTCATAAAACAATATAAGAAAATAAACCAGCTAAACAGCTACAAGTCAACCCGACAAAGCCGCCGATAAAGAAATAAGAGTCAATAATCTCAATACCACATCTCAGCAAGTTATTATGTAGCGGAAGTCCAAATAAATATAAATGGCACAAAGGAAAATAAAGATGCAAGCCGACCCTATGGATCCAACTGAAAGGAAAGGCACAGGTACCTGCTGATAAAACTGCGTCTGAACTTCGGGAAGAGTGATGGCATAAGCACGCTAGCTAACATCTGAAAAACAATAGTGGTGATTATATGAGTCGGCTACTCAGTGAGAAGTACAAGTCTAATCATGTAAGCAAGTGAAGTCAAGCTTGTATGGTGTGTAGGTTTACGAGCACAAAGAGAGCATACATACAACAATCGGTATCACATACCAAGCAACACATAGTCAACATATTATGTTACTGTCTTTGTTTAATCTTAATGTGTTACTCTTCAGGGCCCTCTACAAGTATCAAAAAGAACTGGAAAGAAATTTAAAGTGTCGAATTCTTATTGGAAGCACGGATCCGCACTGACAGCATCGGATCCATACACGACAGCACCAATTCTGAGTACAAGACCCCTCTGCCGGTGACCAAACCCGAGCCCAACACAGCCGCAACAACATAACCCGGACCGTCGATAACCCATCAATAACCGCACATGCCACCGCCATTAATGAGCCCAGCCGTCACCCACAACACAAAACCAACCCGACAACCACCAACCCGAAAATTAAAAGAAAAAAAGGGAAGAGGGAGGGGAGTCGGAGGCTTACACGACTAGTGGAGGCGATGGCTTTGTCTCCACTGCGGCGGCGACTTCGATTGGTGTTAGAGGTGACAAGTTGATGACTCGAAGGGAGAAAGTAGGGCGGCGGCACGAGGAGGAGAGAAAGAAGATGGTGGCGGCACAAGGAGGAAATTGGGTCGGGGAAAAAGAGGAGTGGAAGAAAAAAGAAAGAAAGGAAAGAAGAGGGGGAAGAGGGAGAGATATGTGGGATTTATAACCGTTGAGGGAGGGAGAGAAATCGGCAAGAAATCGTGGGGAAAATGGCAAGAAGCCAGGAAGAGAAAAAGAGGGATAGTGGCAGAAGAGAAGAAAAAGAAAGAAATGAGAAAAGAAGAGAAGAGAAAGAGGAAGGGTTAGGGTTAGGGTTGGCCGGCCAAGACAAAAAAAGACGTCGTTTTGGTCTTGGGAGCCGTCAACTCCTTCCCTGGTCAACGTGCGGTTTTGGGTTTTCGTTTCTTTTTTTTTTCTTTACACCAAAACAACGCAGTTTTGAGTAAAACTACACGAAACTCTGTGTTTTATCAAAACACGATTAATTTCTAAAAGAAACTCGATTAAGGAATAATTCTAACTTAAAATTAACATTTCTAAGGAAAATAAAAATATTTACCTTGCCCAAAAATTTCCGAAAATGCTTCAAGGATAAAATTGGAAATTAAATTCTAAAAGTTCTATAAATAAATTTATGAAAATCGGGGCGTTACATAACAACTTAGAGAATGAAAAAAGAGTATTGCGTATTCTACTCCCTCTCATTTTAGCATTCCTTGATGTCTCGAAGTTGCCGCATGTTGATCTTCTTTACAAGCAATATCTTCAAAAATCAACGTTGGAATGTCGGGTTAAGCACCTTTTGTATACCTCAAGTTTTTCTTTTTTCCCGATCGTATACCCCGGAGTTTCTCTGTCCCTTTTATGTACCCCGAGTTTCAATTTTTGTCCCTTTTATGTACCTCGGGCAGCCCAAGCGATGACATGGCCATCTACCGGGGTCCATTTGACACGTGTCATAATTCTATTGGCACCAAATGGATATTATTGTGGGTCCCACCTTATTTCTCAAATATTCTAGTTCGTGGGCCCCATAAAAAAATTCCACATGGCACCAATGGCATTATGCCACGTGTCAAATGGACCTGGGCAGATGGCCATATCATCATCCGGGTTGCCCGAGGTACACAAAAGGGACACAAATTGATACTCGAGGTACATAAAAGGGACCCAGAAACTCTGGGGCATACGATCGAGACAAAAGGAAAACTAGAGGTATATAAAAGGTGTTTAACCCTTGGAATGTCTTTGTCACTATCTAATCCACATGAATCTCGAATGGGTTGCTCATCGATCTTAGGCAAACACATTCTCAATTTGCTTCATTTATGGCCACAATTTCTGCATCATTTGAAGAGATGGCAACGACATCCAACCTTGTGGATTGCCATGCTGTAGGAGTTCCTCCATGTGTAAACAAATAACCTGTTTGTGACTGAGTCTTATGTGGATCAGATAAATAACCTGCATCTATATAACCAATTAATTCGGGTTTGGACCGATATGAATAAATTAATCTCATATCCATTGTATCCCGAAGATACTGAAAAATATGTTATATCCTATTCCAATGAGTATGTTTGGGCGAAACTATATCTTGCTAATAAACTAACATAAAAAAACATATCAGATCTTGTATTACTACCAAGACAGATTAAAGCTCCAATCGTGTTGAGACATGGTATTTCTGGACCAAGAATTTTTTTATTATCTTCTCAAGGTCTAAAGATATATTTCTTTTAATCAAGTAGCATCACAACCATCAGGGTACTTAATGGATGTGCTTTGTCCATATAAAATCTTTTCAATATCTTCTCGGTATAATGTGTCAGATGGACAAATATCCCATTCTCTAAATATGTAATTTGAAGACCTAGACAAAGTTTTGTCTTTTCATGGTCTTTCATCTTAAATTCTTTTTCAAATACTACATGGCTTTGGAGATTCTTCAGGAATTCCAATAATATTTAAATCATCAATATAAATAGCAATGATGACATATTCATATATGGACCTTTTAAAAAAAATACATGAACATATGGAATCATTCTTGTAGCCTTCTTCTACAAGATATTTACTAAGTCGATTATACCACATACGTCCAGATTGCTTCAAGTCATATAAAGACCATTTTAATTTAAGTGATTATATATCTCAGGACTTACTTGCTTCAGGCAACTTGAATCCTTCAAGGACTCTCATTTATATACATGACTTATACGTCCATAGAGATAGGCTGTAACAACATCTATTTGATGCATTTTAAATTTCTCATGTACTGCATACTTATCAAATACAAAAAAAGTAATTGCATCCACTATAGGGGAGTATGTCTCCAAATAATCAATACGAGGTCATTGGATAAAACCTTATGCAATAAGTCGTGCTTTGTATCTCACTATCTTATTTGCTTCGTTTCTTTTCTGCAGAAATATCGATTTGTAACCTGCTGGTTTTATACAATTTGGTGTACAGACTACAAGTTCGAAAATTTTTCGCTCTATAAGCAAATCTAACTCAGTCTTAACTGCTTCTCTTCACTTTGGCCAATCATTTCCTCGCTTACATTCATCAATAAATATAGATTCATGATCCTCATTTTCTTCCATAATATTTAATGCTATATTATATGTAAAAAATCTGTCGACTAGGGGCAGATCCAGGATTTTCGAGTAGGGGGCCCAAGTTTATATACGAAAAATTTTTGGATGCTAATCGAGTGTTTATACAAAAAATTATATTATACATTTTTTAAAATATAATAAAATATAATTTCGTTTCACGCAAGACATTGCTTAGGACCAACGGGTCACACGACAGGTGCACAATCTATTTTAGAATTTGACTAAACAAAAACATTATGATATAAAACAAAAGAATCAAAAATTATACTCTGATTCATAATTTTAAAGGTCAATCATTAATTTCTAACCTTACTTTTTTAATTGAAACTATACAAATGTATAAAATAATTGAATCTCGGCCAAAAAGAATATTAATTTGATTAGTAAAAACTTTATGTAATTAAATTTAAAGTTAGTAAAGCAATTCACAAAATTTAAAAACAATAATTTGATATGTTTTCAATAAGAATTTAATTAGATAATTACTTTTTGTTAATTTAAATTCTTAAAATAAAAAATATGATGATTTGACAAAAAATAATACACAAAATTTATCAGAAGATTATTGACATTATGTTTCTATATACTAGATCCTTACTTATGGAAATATTGCTTTTTTTTATTAATTAAATAAATTTTCAAAGAAGTAAACAAAATGAAAAAGATAAGTTACGTATGTAAAATAATAGTAAGTTAATTATCAATGTTTTTCATATTTAAAAAATCTCGAACATTATAATTTTGGTATGTTCAAATAAAAATTTGGATACTAATAAGTAGATAATATATTACATATTTTTATAATTTAAAAAAATAAATAGAAAATTATGATTTTGCCTTTGAATATTTTCTAAATTTTAGGGAGGCCTAGGCCCCCTCCGCCCTTGCCATCGCCGGTTATTTTACATTAGTTCTATCTTATTCCTGAAATAGTATAATTGATCGAGATTTCATCATTTTTATTTATTTTAGGTACCTGAGTTACTTCTGGAACTTTATCAATTATGTTAGGAATCTTTTCTGGAGGATTTTTCTCTTACTGAAATTTTTTAATTTGAACCTCTATTAGAGGTCTTATTACCTCATTGGCCCATCTTGTATCTTTACCTTCTCTTTGTCGAGAATTTTTATCTTTGGAACCTTGTGATCTTCCACGCTTCTAGTGTGCTTTAGATTCATTTGCATTCTTTGATGGTTCTTCAGGAACATCAATTCTAACATGAGCATTTAGAGTTGGTATATGAGACTTTATCACTTTACTGACATGAGAAAATGCGTCTAGCAATTTGTAACAGCCCAGGTAAAATTTATGTTTTTACCGGGATTGTAAAAAGCTTTGTACAGTAATTTACCTTATGAAATTAATCTTGGGTAATTATTTCAGGGTAAATTATGCATTGGATTCTGAAACCGACCCTTACCCCCACGTTCCCGATTTTTCTGCGGATTTTTTGGACCAGAGTTGGTATTTTTCGCGTCCAGGAATCTTAAGAAAAGTCAGGTTTATCCTGGAATTATCAGACCAAAAATAAACTCAAGGGGGTATTGTAGTTATTTTCTGGTCCGGACGGGACACGCCTCACATATTGCACAGTAAGTGCATAATTGAGGCTGCCGCCGCCTCTTTCCTATGCTGTCCGTGTCTCTCCTGTGTAATCTGTGAAAAGCATTTTTTTTCTTTTTCCCGTGCCTTCATCTGCTTTTATGCACGCCATCACCCTCATCTCCATCTCTTCTCTGCCAAACTTCACCTGCAAAACCACCACTGCAATTCATTCACAAAACCAGGAAAAAAAAAGAAAAAAAAAACAACAACACCCAACCACTCCTTGCCACGTCAACCCCACCATCATCTTCTTCTTCCTTTCACGCGTGAACCGCCCGAAGACCACCTCCACCACCGACACCACACACACAGACACCACCAGTCGCCGGCCGCCACCACCAAACCTGAGAACACCACCACCAGCTCCTCCTACCGCGGTGAAAGCCACTTCGCACCGCTCCTCCTCCTCCTCTCATGCGAGACGTCTGCAGCCGACGACAGGAAGGCCGAGATCGCCGCCAACGCACTGCCCCTTCCTTCTCCTCCTCTCAACCGCGCCGCCAGCAACCTCTCCTTGCCACCTCCACCTCACGCGACGCCGAGACGACCAGCAGCCGCCCGCCTCTTCTCTCCTTTCCGTCTCGTCGCCGCCGACCTACAGCACTTGCCAGCAGCGACGCCGCGCTCTCCCTTCCGCACGCCTTGCACCGCCACCAGCTCATCGTCACTCGCCTTTCGTCCTACCGCGTGCCACATCTCGCGCCGCCGCCGGAACTCACCTAAGGTGAGTTGTGTGATGGAGAAGACGCGGATCGACCCATTTGTGACGTGTTTGACCCGATTCCATTTGGGTTGACCCGGTTCTCATATGACCTAGGGCCTGGGCTGACATGGGCTGAGTTAGTAACGGGCTTAGACTAGTAGGCCTGGGTTCTGATATGGTTACACCTGGGTTATATGGGGCTAAGCACTGGGCTGGGCTTGCACTATTTGGCCCAGTCCGGAAATTAAAAAAAATAATAAATAATAATAATAAATAATAAAGAAGAAATATATTCTGGGAAGAAATATATAATATGGATTATATATGGTTTCTGGAAATAAAATAATAGATATATAGTAAGTGGTTATATCTTGTGAAAATAAATGGAGTAATTACCCTATTATAACATTTTCAAGAGATTAAGATAATTATAACATGATTATAGTAAATACCTTAAAGATATATATATTGTAAATGCTTTACCAGAAAAATATATATATAAACATATGTGATTAACTTCTAGAAAGACTATGATAAGAATATAAGTGATAATAATAATTATTTTTATCAAATAATTTGGAAAAAGATATTCTGGAAAATAAAAATAGATATAATTCTGGAAATTTAATGGAAAAAAATATAACAAGATTTGTTTTTCTGGAAATAATATTTTGGGAAATATATATGGTACATAATAATTATTTTGAGAAAATAATTTGGAAAGGGTATTATCAAAGTACATACCGGAATAATAACCGGGTATAGGTATAAGTACGGTATTATTTGACACTTAAAATTAAATGGTGAATTATGATGATAACGGAACGTAACCAGAGAAGATCACCGAGTGGACGTAGTGTCTTACTTTGCGGTTTATAGTATTAGTTACCATTTGCATATCACGATTGTGCATCTTATGTGTGTATATATTATTGTTTGATATAGGAGCTGATAACGAGCAATATCCCGAGGAACCAGAGCCTGGACATCTCGAGGACTTTCAGGAGTAGGGAAATCGGCTGAGGTGAGGATGGATAACCTTTGATATGTTGCAAATAATACTGTGTTTGTTTCTCTGATAATTATTGTTTGATTGAACTGCTGAGCCAATTGAGTTTGATTGTGGTGTTACTGCTGTTGTTGTTGATTTATTGATTGTGGATAAACTGATATGATGAAATAATTGGATAATTGGATGTTGTGTTGACGACTTTATTGTCACTAGGAAAGTAGTGGTATGACTCGATGATTAGAGACTGTTTTGTGGTGGTATGTTCTGGGTTACTTGTGATAAGCATGTCTATGCTTGGGATGTCTATCCTTGGGATCTATTTTTGGGATGTCGATCCCTGGGCTCTCTTGGTTTGATCTAGCACCCAGAACATGTTAATAACAAGGTACGACCCTAGCTTGTCCAGTGACAGGGCCGCTGAAGATAAAATTGGAAATTATATTGTCTTTTGGTCTTGGCTCAGTTATGTTCTGGTTGAATCTTTGATTTGTCTTTTGCTTGTATTTCCTTCGAAAGTATTGTGTTTGCCTGCATATTACTGTTTATCCTTCGTCGGTGAGCACTTCGGACTCACCCCTCGCCTGCGGGGTTTCATCCCGTAGGATGAGTTGCTCGTAGTACAGGTACGTGGTTCGGTCAGCTGCTGTTTCTACTCCACCAGACCCCGGATCCATACCTCCACTGCATCTCATTCTAAGACTTCCGCTGCTGTATTTTATTTATTGTTGTATCATATGTATTCTGTTGATGCTGTTGAACTTTGAGAGTATTGTGGTTTGAATGATGGTCCCCGGGATCGGGTGACAGATGTTGTAATTGAGTTTGCTCGGTTCTGTATTTTGTATTACAAGTACTGTCTGCTACTGTAATAAGAATAGTTCTGGCACGTGTTTACCCGGAACGGGAAATATGGGTCGGGGCGCTTCACAATTGATTTGTAATATTTTGTAAATGAATCATCTTTTTTGAACCTCAAGTTCACACTGACTTGTGTTAGCCTAAACATGGGTCTAATACTTTAATTAGTGTTAATCCATAATTAACCATGTTTAGTGTGTTGATATATTATGATTTTGATGACTAACAAACTAGATTAGATGTTTGCCATATATACTTGTGTTGAGTTTTCTCGCAGCTTGGTTTTCAGCTTGGTTTCAGAAGAAACCACACCTGTCTGACAACATCGTAGTCCCAACTGCAAGTGGCCAAGTGGTCCCAATGGTCCATACAGCAATTAAGGCCAACTCCCAACTACTCCAACGGGCAGAGAAAATGGTCCAACACTGGAGAGAAGACTTCAACCCTTGTCTCTCACCTCTCTTTGATCAATTATGTGAAGGGGACCATGTGGTCCAACTTTGTGGTCCGAAATGCCAAAAATGGAAAGTCTTTGTATAATGAAGGCAAATGAAGAGTGGACTTCCTCAAAATGAAGCAGCAGCATCCTGCAGAGCATCAAGGTCTGATCTGGAGCTTCATGGGAGATTGTAGCCGTTGGAGGAAGAGAAAAATATCTCACCTACCCCCACCAACTCAAGCACTATATAAGGAAGGCCATTGCATATCTTTCTTCCTTAACCCAGCCATTTGAAAACGTGCTATTGAGTTGATTCTTGAGCTTATACCTGTTATGTTCTTGCTGTTCTTGAGAGCTTTGAATTTGTGCTTAATCTTGTTCTCCAAGTCCTTACAAAGGATAGAGTATTTAGGCAAGACTGGTGTAGTATTGTTGGGTCCTCAAATCAGGGTTTTGATTTGAGTAAAGGTTAGAGTTTAGCCTGGGAAAAACTTGTAAAGGTTAGAGCTTAGCCTGCAAAAGCTTGTGTGTGTAAAGGTTTGAGCTTAGCCTGCAAAAGCTTGGTTTCTGTAATAGGTTGAGGCTGATCCCGCAAAAGCCTAAGTTAGTGAGGGTTTGAAATCCTAAAGGAGGGTCCTTTAGGTAGTGGAGTACCTGGTGAGGGGGAACCACTCTAAAATCACTGTGTCATATTCTCTCTTCCCTCTGCGCTCTTATAATTCTGCTTGTGATTACTGTCAGTTCTGCGAGTGAGTGGTTTGTGAAGAAACCATCTGGTTTTTCAGAAACCA
>JAKUCV010002401.1:0-36548 GCA_028386065.3 Turnera subulata
ACCAGTTGACGGACTGCGCACATCCTGGAAGGGCTTCGCTGTGCCAGGTTATGAAAGAAGGCAAGGTGGGTTTGTGCGTCCGGTAGAGCGTTCTGGGCTGTCAATAGCCGAGGAAAGAAGCAGGTGGATTCTTTGGGTCCTCGTGGTGACCTGTCGTATTTGAAGACTTCTGGAAAGGTGGCAGTCATCCAAAGTTGCAATAGCCATATCGGCCCAGAGACGTGAGGCGTGAATTGTCCCTGATCTAGGGAAGTTAGCTCGTGGAGGCCTCTGTAAATGGCAGCTAGAACCAGGGGCCCAAAAGCCAAATGCGGTGTCCCGGAGGCCATTTGAGTCGCGATGGTCTTGAAGAAAGTGGTGACGTATGTGGAGCGAACACAAAAGACGAACTTATTATGGAATAAGTTCATGAACATGAAGTGTTGAAGGTTAGGATCCTTTTCAGCCATGCCATTGGATATGTACGCATCGTAGTATTCTTCTTTGGGAGGATCCTCTAGGTGTTCGCCTTCGTTGGTTAAATCCAGAGGTTGTCCGTGGGGATGGAGACCAAATAACACAGCTAGGTCGAAAAGGTTGATTGTAGTCATATCGAATTTGAAAACAAAGCAATTGATCGACTTATTCCAAAAGCTGGCAAGCGCGCATAATGCAGGTCGATTGATCTTGATCTCATCGCTTGTCAGCATGATTAAGTGGTAGATTCCAGTCTGTCTCCATTTATCTCCAAAGGTTGGCTCCAGTGTTCTTACCCATTGTCTCCACTTTTTCATATGGGAGGTAGTGGCGAATGGCCACGTCTTGATCACTTTGTCGTCCCCGGTTGGCCGCATCCATGCACTCATGTTAATGTTGTGGCCGATTAGCATGTCTTTTCTATTGAGGGGGCAGACTATGGAGTGTTGTGGGTGGTCATCGCGAAGAGAAGGACCTAGGGCTAAACCGCTTTCCACTGAGAAACAGGGCAAGGAGAAGCCGAGGTTGTTCACGACTTGTTTGAAGATGACGATTTTGTCTGTTATTTCACCCTCATAAGATGCAGCTTTGGGGAGAGTTGCGATAGGTAACCTTGGTGCGGCGGCCATTGTAGGGCTTGGCGCAGGTAGTTGGGCTTGTTTTGAAAGGAGGGATCGGTGAGCTTCTTGAATCTTGGTGGTTGTTGTGTCCTCTTAAATAAGGATCGATGGGGGGTTGTCCGTTTTCTTGTGGAGCACGTTTCTTTAGGGAAGCTTGGCGCCGATTCTTCTTTTTGGCTTGACGAGTTGAAGTCGATTTTATCACAAGAGTTTTGGGGATAGGTCTTTGGTTTTTTAAAGATAGAATCGATAATTTTGGATTGGCGTGGGTCTCCTTTTTTGTGATATAAGGATTTTTATTTGAGCGAAGAGGGTTTGAATTCGATTTGGAGGTGGACTCTTGGAGTTTGAGAGGAGAGGTCGGCCGATTGCTTGGGGCGGTTTGTAAAGTTGTTTCAGGATGTGGGTCGGTCGATTCTTGTCATTCTTCTCTGTGATATCGACTTTTTGCACTGCTCGACATGTGGTGTTAGTTACTTAGATCGATCTGTGTCCCAGGTCGGTCATGGGCATATGTCGTTTGGTGTTGGATTAATTGGATTGATTTTATTTTATATAAAATCGATTTGGGTTTGATGTTGATTAATTGGATCGATTTTATTTTATATAAAATCGGTTGGGCATATGTCGTTGGGTGTTGGCTACTTAGATCGATCTGTGTCCTAGGTCGGTCCTACTTAGATTGATCTGTGTCCTAGGTCGGTCAGGGGCATATGACGTGTTATGTTGATTAATTGAATCGATTTTATTTTATATAAAATCGGTTGGGCATATGTCGTTGGGTGTTGGCTACTTAGATCGATCTGTGTCCTAGGTCGGTCAGGGGCATATGACGTGTGATGTTGATTAATTGAATCGATTTTATTTTATATAAAATCGGTTGGGCATATGTCGTTGGGTGTTGGCTACTTAGATCGATCTGTGTCCCAGGTCGGTCATGGGCTTATGTCGTTTGGAGTTGGTTAATTGGATCGATTTTATTTTATTATTTAAAATCGGTTCGGGCTTGATTAATTGGATCGATTGTTATTATATAAAATCGGTTCGGGCTTGATTAATTGGATCGATTTTATTTTATATGAAATCGGTTCTAGAATAGAAGAATAAGGTCGTGGATCGTTGGGCTTGGTGTTGTTTACTTAGATCGATCTGTGTCTCTGATCGGTCGTGAGATCTTCCACTTTTTTGGGGGAGGTATGTGAGCCGTGGTGTGGGTGTTCATTGTGATCGATATGGGGATTGGTCGAGGGCCGATCTGTGGTTATCTTGGAGATCGATGTGAGGACTGTCAGTTATTTCTTGGATCGATCTGTGAGGCCCGTCAATTATTTCTTGGATCGATCTGTGTCTCAAGCAGATCGACTAATAGGGTCGGCCACTTAGTCCCAGATTGATTTGGGTCGACCTTTACTCTGTGAACGGCCATGGGCTTGCGCTTGTCGCAGATCGTTCTTGGTAGGTTGTGGCAGAGCATAGGTCTTGATTGACGGATGGATCTTGCAGGTCGGTCTATGTCTTGTAGGTTGACCTTTTGACCCTGTTGACCGATGGGGTTGACTTTTGCTCTGGTCGACCGATGGCGTTGGCCTTTTGGTCATGTTGACCGGTGAGGTTGGCTTTTTACCTGGTTGACCGTTGGGGTTGACTTTTGACCCGGTCGACCTTCAAGGTTGACTTTTTGGCCGATTGACCGGCAGGTTTGACTTGTCGCTCGGTTGACCAATATAGTTGACTTTTTTCTCTAGTGTCCGTCGGGATGACCTTTTTGCTCGATCGACGGGGTGTCTAGGGGGTTGACTCTTGCCTTGTCATTCGTTTGAGTTGACTTTGATGTTTCGATTTTGGTTGATGGTAAGGATCACCCCTTCGATTTGCGATAGTCTCCAATCAAAGGGCTGAGGGGGGCAACTGTTTACACCAAGACCAAAATCGTAAAGGCCCATTCGTTTGGTCCAAGACCAATGTCCACTTCAGGTCCAAGACCGATGTCATCCGCAGGTCCAAGTCCGGTGTCATCCGCAGATCCAGGACCGTATTCATCGGGCTAGGATCCATGTCATTCATTGGGCTAGGGTCGGTGCCTTGGGTCACTCGTCTTTCATTGGACTGAAGCCCGATATCTAATACAGGTCGGGCTGTTTACACCAAGACCAAAATCGTAAAGGCCCATTCGTTTGGTCCAAGACCAATGTCCACTTCAGGTCCAAGACCGATCTCATCCGCAGGTCCAAGATCGATGTCATCCGCAGGTCCAAGACCGATGTCATCCGCAGGTCCAAGTCCGGTGTCATCCGCAGATCCAGGACCGTATTCATCGGGCTAGGATCGATGTCATTCATCGGGCTAGGGTCGGTGCCTTGGGTCACTCGTCTTTCATTGGACTGAAGTCCGATATCTAATACAGGCCGGGGGCGCTGGATCGGGATCGATATCTTTTTAAGTCCGATGTTTTCTGCTGGTCAAGGATCAGTCCTTGAACTCGAATTCGAATTGTGAGTTTGGGATCAATGATTTCCACAGATCGCGTTTGAGCCTGCGCAATCTTCCATGATTTCTCTCGGGTTTTGAAAGTTAAAAGGGAAGTGTCGAGATTAGAGGGTATCCCGCTTCAAGTGGTGTTTTAGAATTTGAAATAAGGGTTATTAGGCGTTTTGTGATTTTATTAATTGTTTTTAGATAACCTATATAAGGTTATGGATAACACTTGTACCAGGATGGCAAATTCTTCAATCAAAGAACAATTTTTACCTTTTATTAGTTTATCATTATCATGCTTTCTTAGTTTAGCATAACTTAGAAAACCCAAAACACAAAACCCGATTTAGGGCGTTTGACGTTCGTCCGTTCGGCCTTTCATTCAAAGGTCGGATTCGGTTGTCGGTCTGGCCTTTTCATCGGTCGGATCGGCAGGTTAGCATCAAAACCCAGTCCAGGACGCGCGACACCGTCCATTCGGCCTTTCAACGGTCGAATCTGGTCATCGGTTTGGCTCATCAAACAGTCGAATCGGTGAGTTGAGGGTCGCTCGCTGTTCGTGCGCGAACAGTATAATAGTGATCTTGTAATTAAAGAAAACATCATGCGTTCCAATTTCTCTTAGATGTGAATTGCTAAAGTATGGTTCTTATATAAAGAATCGACACACTAAACCTTGCATACAGTGGCGGACACAAGGGAGTTGGTTGGTGCCACGGCCCCTCCAAAATTTTTGTCATGAGTCATTTTTACTATATATATTTGTACAAAATGGTCTTTATTTTAATGATGATAGTTAGAAGTAAGAAACTAAATTTGGATCTATTTTATCTTTTTGGCCCCCAAAAATACTTTCGCCACTGCTCGCATACCAAAAATGCTAGTTTATTGCACGTTATCAACAATTATACAAGTTTATCGAGCCAAAAAAAAAAAAAAAATCGGAGAAGGAAAACAAATATAACCAAAGGATAATTTCGGTATGATTCCTCTACTGTTCTTGATTCGAAAGAAACCTTGCCGTATGATGATCCAATGCTCAAAAAGTCAAACCAAAAAAAACTATTTGGAACTACTGCAAGCAACAGGTGTCAGATCCCTACTATAAAACTCTTAATTAAACTATACTCGTCACAACTGATCATAGCTTGAATTCCATTAATATGTTTGATATTTGGTATGTTATACAGATTCTTCCCAAAAACATTAAAATTAATATATGACGGGTTGTTCTGCTGTACAGATGGGCAAGTTGTATGGATGAAATGTGCAGATAAAATTAGGAGATAGATACGGATAAATGACACCCTGCCCATCTCTATTGAACAAGAGTATCAAAATGATTCCAGAAGGTTAAATATAAAAATGATATGGCGACAAGATATTAAAAAATATTAATGTTAATTATTCTCTTTTATTTAGATTAAATTATATTTTGAACACTTTAATTTTAGTAGTGTAGTTTTATTTTGTTTATTGAAAATTGAGCAAGCTCAGCCAAAAAAAATTATCTAGGAAGACTGAGCAAGGGAAATAGGATCAAATATGATTATTAGATATATAATTCTTCAACATTATTAGGGAGAACAACTTGGGATATTAGAGCAACAAAAACTGAAGGAGAAGGCAATTTTTTTTACATTTTTTAAAAGAAGTTAGTGAACTTAATCATCAATTTTTTTTAACATAGATGGTACGTATGTCTGATCGAGATGGATACATAATTCCTTGTAGGGAAGTAGAAATACAAAGTAAGGTTTGTGAAAGACTAGTTAACAACCTTGATCCCGATTAGCATATGCTGTGCTCACACCCTCCTTCAAGTGAAAGCCTTTGGGCTTGAAACTTGCATAAGTCCATCTATACCGCGTGCTTTTTAAATCAATAAGGATGGAGACGTCGGGATTCGAACACGCTATCGTTTGGTCATTATGCTTCCGTTACCATGTCAAATGACCGTCTCAACCAAAAGCTAAAGCTGATTGTTGAAGCCTAGGACTATTTTTTGTCCTTATTACTCTGATAGGTAGTAGCGGAGCCAACCTGACCCAACTCTGATGTCACGCCAAGCACTCCGAGGGGACGGAGTAGGCAGGGGTGCCATGTCGACAACGAGGGCGTCGTCAGATTGGGTGGGGGAGAATGTGACAAAATGATGTGCGTGAAATTACAAACAGTTTACAGCTTGCACTGCAGTCTTTTTGGCCTTGTATTCATCATTAATTCATGCATTTAGATGTTAAATCACTTCTTTTTATGCCAAAACCATCTTTCCTTGTCCTTAGTTGCTTTCAGGTGCAATTTGGTACTATTTGGAGCATATTTGAGGATTTTTGGTCAGCAGCGCCCGCTGTTGAAGGAATGATCCAGATAGCTAGCAGTGCCGCTGTCGACAAAATATCTTGATCCAGGATTTTTTTCTCAGCGAATTGCACCTACAAGTCAGGAATATTATGAGGACGCACTTGGACACTCCTCCTATGGAAAGAAGACATTATTGTCACTTTTATGAAGATTACTTATTGTTCAAGACATAGGATTTTAATTGAAGACTTAACCCATATAAATAGGGAAGAGAAAAATCCTAAGGAGAGCTTCTACTACTACATTCAAGTCGGCAAAAGAGATCTGAAGACTAAAAGAAAATTGATTGTTTTTAGGTTATTATTGTGAGCATGTCGACAACATTAGTGTTTATGCTTTTATCTTTTTCCATGAACTAATTCTTCTATCTAAGTTCAAGGGATGTAGCTACAGTTTGATGTTTGACTAATAATTCAGTTTCTGGTTTCTTTCCATTCGTTTATACCTTGATTTGATATAAAGTGCTTAACAGTGTCTATGGCTTGATCACCCTCAAACACTATTTTAGACGCTTTAATGATGAACTGAGAGGAGAAACTAAGAACTCAGACCGTTCTATATCGACACCCTGCCTTATTGATTGTCGAGAGAGATTTTTGGGGTACCTGAGGATAACAGCTGAAACACCCGTGTCCCAATTTTATAAATAAAATACTTAAACGGAAGGAATTTACCAAAACGCCCCTGAAACCCAGGACACGAAATCCAAAACCAAAACATTATCCAAAAATCTTAATAAACTGAGATGTCATAAAGAACAAAAACAAACCGGCTTAACAAGCCATAAGTCAACCCGGCATCCTGCCGAAACATCATCAAATATCAAATCCCGGCAACCCGCCGATAAAGTAATCAAAATCAATAATGACATCTCAACCAAATCCAATGCAGCGGAAGATAAGGATAAAAATAAATCAAAAGTAGATATGATATGCAAGTCGGCTCTATGGATCTAACTGGGAGAAGAAGCAAGCTACCTGCTGGGATAACCACGACCGTACTCCAGAAAGGAAGAGAGAGACTGCACGCTAACTAATAGTCTGAAAAACAACGGTGGCGATTATGTGAGTCGCCTACTCAGTGAGCAGTATAAATCTAGTTATGTAGGTGTGCAAAGCAAGTTCGAAAGGAAAGAAGAGAAACAAACACAAGTGAGCAAACACACAATACCCAGTACTAACATGCCAACAACAAACAAGAAATCAATTTATATTCCCCATCTGTTGTGTGTTGAGTTTTCTCATTATATTTATTATTCAGGGCCCCCTACTGTGTGCGTCGAGCTCGGTCCCGTCTCATGAGACAACCAGGCATAAGCCCAATATAACCAGGCATGAAGCCCAAACTTATCCATAGAGAGAGAGAGACAGAAAGAAAGAGGGAGGTAGAAAGGGGGAGGTAGAAGGAGAGAGGTAGAACCGATCATCACAGACCCATATGCTAAACCGCATATACCATGCTATCCCGCAAGCAAACCCGAGGGGTATCACTTCCCGCTCGAACCAACCGGTCATCAGCACACAGTAGCCTAACTTCTACTGTATATTATTCTTGTTCATAAATAATGAGTTCATGAGTGCAAAGAGTTGTGATTTAACAGGGTTGTGTGAATTATCAACTCAATCAAGTATCCGGGTCTCCGACCCACAGTACATCACACAAATCACCCAAAATCACTCCACATGTTATATTCCATAACAATCTAAAAAGTCATACTCATTCAGCAAATAGTAACACATAGGCACACAATACGGATCACAGCATGTTAGCAAACAAGGCATGCAACTCAAACAGACCAATCTAACAAGCTCATGCATACAAACATAAAAAGACGTATAAAGTCACCTCAACGACGATTATCCTGTGGAGCTTTTCCCAAGATAGATCCTCTAGCTCCCGAGGTATTACCCGTGCCTGAATATTGGCACACACAATAAATTACAAACAATCACAATAAGCCGTGCATGCATGATATTTATATGCTCAACTGAATAGAACCTGACCCAATCTACCCGGTTAAGTAATTTTAGGGTCTAAGCCCAAAAGGGTAACTCCAAAGAGATTGGGACCTAAGGTGCTCCGGGCTTAAGCCCAACTAAGTCCATAGATAATTCCCCGGCCTATGGCCCATTCATTATGTCCTTAACGAGTTACCGGGCCTAAAGCCCATCTAAGTCCAAAACCGAATCCCGAGCCTAAAGCCCATTATGAAGTTGGACTTAAAGCTCGTTACCCAAGTCCAAAGGTTAACCAATTATGTCCTTGGGCCTCAAACCCATATCTTAAGGTCCATCATTACCAAGTATAGAATTGGGCTCAAAGCCCGTTACTTAAATCCAAGAATTGTTCACAAGTTAAATATTGGGTCTGGGCCCAGTTTTCCTAAAACCGTTCTATGGTCAACCCGAACCCAGGAGTTAGTCGACCTAGATGTTTTATCCGTGTCGGTAAGTTTTCCGGCCACACACATACTTTCTCCCCACACCCGGTATTCCACTATTATACTTAGTCAATATATGTACATATCCCCTCAAGAATTCCATAACCATATACACATTCAAAACTGAAACAAAACCGAGGAGAAATACCGTAACGCCGTGAACAGTGACCCGAGCCCTCGCCGGAAAATTTCTGAGCCTCGCCGGACTCCGGTCAACTTCGCCAGAAAATCCTCAACGTCCAAGACAAGCTACAGAAATTCTGCCATAAATCAGATCACATTCAAAACCACGCACAATTCCAAAACTCAACATCACATACTACACGGGAAAGGAGAAGCAGGACTTAAGCATCCTTACCGGAGAAACAACTCCTCAACCCCAAAGCCAAATTCACCAGAATTGAACAACAACCAACAAAACCCAAGAAACACCACCCAGCGACCTGCCGGACCCGACGAACAACCAAAATCCCGAGCCCGCCCGGAGATGAAGCCCCTGCTCCGAGAACAACACCCACACAGCCACACCAACACCACCATACACGCCCACGACAGCCGCCGACAACCACCAATTAAGAACAGAACCCGCCACCACACACACAACAACCAGCCCGACGCCAAAAGCACATAATCCGAAACGGGTTAGTCCCAACAAAACCCGGTGAACAGAAATCGATAGAGGGAGAAGGCAGGGGTCTGAGGCTTACCCGACCAAGGCGACGGTGGCGGCGACTCGAGCTCTAGTCTCAATCTCCCTTGCAGTAGATGGTGTCCGCAGCGTAGAGGGGACGAAGTGAAGAAGAAGATGAGATGTTGGTGACGACGGTAGGGCGAGAGAGAGAGAGAGAGAGAGAGAAGAAGAAGGGGAAGGAAGGCGCCGTCGGGAGAGAAGAGAAGGAAGAATGGAGAAAGTAAAAGAAGAGAAAAGAAAAAAAGAAAGAGGGGAGCGGTTAGGGTTTGGCCGCCCTAGTGGACGACCTGTCGTTCCACTTAGACTCGGTCAACCCCCCCTGTCTGGTCAACGCGTCCTTTTTTTTTATTACTATTTCAAAACTACGTAGTTTCGATTGAAACAACGATAGACTTCGCGTTTCACCCCGATCTCGAATCCGTTTTGCACCGAACCCGAACCAAGAGCAATTCCAACTCCAAATTGACAATTCCTAAGAAATTAATTTATTTTTCCTTAACCAAAAACTCGGAAATCCATCGAGGGTAAAATTGGAATAAATTCCGAAAATTTTCGTAAATTAATTTACGAAAATCCGGGGCGCTACAGTTCTACCCCACTTAAGAAAATTTCGTCCTCGAAATTACAAGACATGAACATCAGAACAGATGTGGATACTGCTCTCTCATATGGGACTCAACCTCCCAGGTAGCCTCATTCGGGGAATGACAACTCCATCTATCTCGAACCATAGGAATGGTACGACTCCTCAATTGCCGCACCTCCTGAGCCAAAATCTCCACTAGCTCCTCAACATAGGTCAAATCCTCAGAAACCTCCACCTCTGACGGGGATACAACATGACTAGGATCAGACCGATAACGCCTCAGCATCGAAATATGAAATACATCATGTATGCACAACAGCTCCTCCGGTAAAGCCAACCTGTAGGCCAGCAGACCAATCCGCTCCATGATCTCACAAGGACCAATATAACGAGGGCCCAACTTGCCCTTCCTCCCAAACCGGATAACACCTCTCCAGGGAGCCACACGGAGGAAAACTCTATCACCTACACTGTACTCCATCTCCCGACGATGCTTATCGGCAAAACTCTTTTGCCGGTCTTGAGCAGCTCTCATGCATTGCTTAACCACCTCGATCTGATCAACAGTCTCCTGGACTAGGTCCGGACCAACCACCTGTCTCAGACCTTCCTCATCCCAACAGAACGGACTACGACACTTCCGGCCACACAAAGCCTTATAAGGCACCATACCGATACTGGAATGATACCCGTTGTTATAAGCAAACTCAACCAACGGTAATGTCTCATCCCAAGAACCACTAAAATTGAGCACACAAGCTCTAAGCATATCCTCCAGTGTATGTATAGTCCTCTCTCACTGCCCATCGGTCTGCGGATGGAATGCAGTACTGAAATTCAGCTTAGTACCCAAAGCTGACTGTAAGCTCTTCCAGAAGTGGGAAGTAAACCTCCTGCCGAAAAAATGGATAGTGGAACTCCATGTAGACGGACAATGCCTGAAACATACAACCTCGCCAGCTTATCCATTGTATCCGCCTGCTGAATCGGTAGGAAATGAGCTGACTTGGTCAACCTATCAACAATGACCCAGATGGCATCATGTCGACCCTAGGTCCTCGGTAACCCGATTACAAAGTCCATAGTGATATGCTCCCACTTCCACTACAGAATAGTCAAAGATCTCAACTTGCCGGCAGGAGCCTGATGCTCGGCTTTCACTTGCTGACAAGTCATACAACGAGCCACAAACTCCGCAACATCCTTCTTCATCCCGAGCCACCAACAATGACTCTTCAAGTTCTGGTACATTTTGGTGCTACCCGTATGCATAGCATATGGCGCATTATGCGCCTCATCCATGATCCATCTTCTCATGTCATCGACATCCGGAACACACAACTGATCATCGGTCATCAGAGCACCATCCTCCCGGACATAGAAATTGGAACTCTCTCCACCGAGAGCCTTATCCCGCAACTCTGCTAAATGAGGATCACCTACTGCAACTCCATAATCTTATCCCGAAAGGTCGGCCGGATGCTCAAACTGGCAAGCAACGCCCCAGTAATATCCACCTCCAACTGTGCATCCAACGACCTCAGCTCCACCAAGGAAGGCAAAGCATAAGAAACCGAGTCCTCATCCACAGAAGCCACTCTCTTCCGACTCAATGCATCTGCAACAACATTGGCCTTGCCCGGATGGTACTCAATAGTACAATTATAATCCTTCAGAAGCTCAATCCAACATCTCTGCCTCATATTAAACTCCATTTGGGTCATGATGTACTTCAAACTCTTGTGATCCGTGAAAATCCGACACTTCTCTCCGTACAGATGGTGTCTCCAGAATTTCAAAGCAAAGACCACAGCAGCTAACTCTAGATCATGGGTCGGATAGTTCTTCTCGTGAGTTCTCAACTGCCTGGAGGCATAAGCAATCACCCGACCCTCCTGCATCAAAACACATCCCAAGCCTAGACCAGAAGCATCACTGAACACCGTGTACTCCACTCCGGGTCTCGAAATAGTCAAAACTGGTGCAGAAGTCAACCGACTCTTTAACTCCTCATAACTCTTCTAAAAACGGTCATCCCAAACAAAAGTACAGTCTTTCCTCAATAGCTTAGTCATGGGACCCGCTATTAAGGAAAAACCCTCAATGAACCTCCGGTAGTAACCAGCAAGTCCAAGAAAACTCCGTATCTCCGAAACACTCTTCGGTGGTTCCCAATCCATGACTGCCTTAATCTTGGCCGGGTCCACCTTAATGCCTTCACCGGACACAATATGCCCAAGGAACACGACCTCATCCAACCAAAACTCACACTTACTGAGCTTGGCATAGAGTTGTTCTTCTCTCAACCTCTGCAAAACCTGTCTCAAGTGGTCCTCATGTTTGCCCTTACTACTCGAGTAGACCAGAATATCATCAATGAATACTACCACAAACGGGTCCAGAAATTCATGGAAGACCTGTTGCATCATACACATGAACACTGCCGGTCCATTCGTCAGACCAAATGGGACAACCACAAACTCATAATGACCATACCGAGTGCGGAATGCAGTCTTTGGTATATCTTGCTCTGCAATCCGAACCTGATATCAAATCGCAAGTCAATCTTCGAGAATACAGATGCACCCTGCAACTGATCGAACAAGTCATCGATCCTAGGCAAAGAATACTTGTTCTTCATAGTCACCTTGTTCAACTGTCTATAGTCCACACACATCCGCATACTGCCATCCTTCTTCTTCACAAACAAATGGGTGAAGCCCAATATAACAACAGCAAACAAGCAATCAATTTATATTCCCCATCTGTTGTGTGTTGAGTTTTCTTATTATATTTATTATTCAGGGCCCCCTACTGTGTGCGTCGAGCTCGGTCCCGTCTCATGAGACAACCAGGCATAAGCCCAATATAACCAGGCATGAAGCCCAAACTTATCCATAGAGAGAGAGAGACAGAAAGAAAGAGGGAGGTAGAAAGGGGGAGGTAGAAGGAGAGAGGTAGAACCGGTCATCACAGACCCATATGCTAAACCGCATATACCATGCAATCCAGCACGCAAACCCGAGGGGTATCACTTCCCGCTCGAACCAACCGGTCATCAGCACACAGTAGCCTATCTTCTACTGTATTTTATTCTTGTTCATAAATAATGAGTTCATGAGTGCAAAGAGTTGTGATTTAACAGGGTTGTGTGAATTATCAACTCAATCAAGTATCCGGGTCTCCGACCCACAGTACATCACACAAATCACCCAAAATCGCTCCACATGTTATATTCCATAACAATCTAAAAAGTCATGCTCATCCAGTAAATAGTAACACATAGGCACACAATACGGATCACAGCATGTTAGCAAACAGGGCATGCAACTCAAACAGACCAATCTAACAAGCTCATACATACAAACATAAAAAGACGTATAAAGTCACCTCAACGACGATTATCCTGTGGAGCTTTTCCCAAGACAGATCCTCCAGCTCCTGAGGTATTACCCGTGCCTGAATACCGGCACACACAATAAATTATAAACAATCACAATAAGCCGTGCATGCATGATATTTATATGCTCAACTGAATAGAACCTGACCCATTCTACCCGGTTAAGTAATTTCAAGGCCTAAGCCCAAAAGGGTAACTCCAAAGAGATTGGGACCTAAGGTGCTCTGGGCTTAAGCCCAACTAAGTCCATAGATAATTCCCCGGCCTATGGCCCATTCATTATGTCCTTAACGAGTTCCCGGGCCTAAAGCCCATCTAAGTCCAAAACCGAATCCCGAGCCTAAAGCCCATTATGAAGTTGGACTTAAAGCCCGTTACCCAAGTCCAAAGGTTAACCAATTATGTCCTTGGGCCTCAAACACATATCTTAAGGTCCATCATTACCAAGTATAGAATTGGGCTCAACCCGTTCCTTAAATCCAAGAATTATTCACAAGTTAAATATTGGGCCTGGGCCCGGTTTTCCTAAAACCGTTCTAAGGTCAACCCGAACCCAAGAGTTAGTCGACCTAGATGTTCTATCCGTGTCGGTAAGTTTTTCGGCCACACACAAACTTTCTCCCCACACCTGGTATTCCACTATTATACTTAGTCATTATATGTACATATCGCCTCAAGAATTCCATAACCATATACACATTCAAAACTGAAACAAAACCGAGGAGAAATACCGTAACGCAGTGAAAAGTGACCCGAGCCCTCGCCGAAAAATTCCCGAGCCTCGCCGGACTCCGGTAAACTTCGCCGGACTCCGGTAAACTTCGCCGGAAAATCCTCAACGTCCAAGTCAAGCTACAAAAATTTTGCCATAAATCAGATCACATTCGAAACCACGCACATTTCCAAAACTCAACATCACATACAACACGGGAAAGGAGAAGCAGGACTTAAGCATCCTTACCGGAGAAACAACTCCTCAACCCCAAAGCCAAATTCACCGGAATTGAACAACAACCAACAAAACCCAAGAAACACCACCCAGCGACCTGTCGGACCCGACGAACAACCAAAATCCCAAGCCCGCCCGGAGACGAAGCCCCTACTCCAAGAACAACACCCACACAGCCACACCAACACCACCATACACGTCCACGACAGCCGCCGACAACCCCCAATTAAGAACAAAACCCGCCACCACACACACAACAACCAGCCCGACGCCAAAAGCATACATTCCGAAACGGGTTAGTCCCAACAAAACCCGGTGAACAGAAATTGATAGAGGGAGAAGGAAGGGGTCGGAGGCTTACCCGACCAAGGCGACGGTGGCGGCGACTCGAGCTCTAGTCTCGATCTCCCCTACAGCAGGTGGTAGCCGCGGCGTAGAGGGGAGGAAGTGAAGAAGAAGATGAGATGTTGGTGACGACGGGAGGGCGAGAGAGAGAGAGAAGAAGAAGGAGAAGGGAGGCGCCGTTGGGAGAGAAGAGAAGGAAGAAGGGAGAAAGAAAAAGAAGAGAAAAGAAAAAAAGAAGGAGGGGAGCGGCTAGGGTTTGGCCGCCCTAGTGGACGACCTGTCGTTTCACTTTGGCGCGGTCAACCCCCCCTGCCTGGTCAACGTGTCCTTTTTCTTTTTTTTATTACTGTTTCAAAACTACGTAGTTTCGATTGAAACAACGATAGACTTCGAATTTCACCCCGATCTCGAATCCGTTTTGCACCGAACCTGAACCAAGAGCAATTCCAACTCCAAATTGTCAATTCCTAAGAAATTAATTTATTTTTCCTTAACCAAAAACTCGGAAATCCATCGAGGGTAAAATTGGAATAAATTCCGAAAATTTCCGTAAATTAATTTATGAAAATCGGGGCGTTACAACAGCGACTGGCACAGCGGCCATTACGCCCTAGAAAAAGCATCACCGGTGAAAGCGGGTTGTTTAGAACTGGGGTAGGTCTATAATTGCATGTGACAGTAGTTGTAAACTTCTCAGGTTAGGTAGCTCTTCAAGGTTAGCGAGTTAAATTACCAGGATATTGAATTATTGTTAGACAGCTAGGTGTGAATACCCGACCCAAAATCACTTGGGCCTATTCACCTATTCCTTCACCTTCTTCCTCGGGTCAATCCCATGTCATTGGAGTCGACACCCAAATTTTATTTAGGAAAAAACTTGGCAAAAACCTTCAAATGACTCCTTTAGGCAACATGGTCATGGCGAACCAAAGACATGGGATGAGGGGGTTCGTCACGGAAGGGAAGGTGTTAGGCACCCACCCGCATTGGGTCGAAACATTGTGCAATTGAAGAATGAAAGTGTGCCTTGTGCTGGTATGCAAGTGTGAAAAATAAAGAGATGGGGAGAAGAAGAAGAATTAACTTGCATCCCGTTGTAAAACCAAGACTACCAACGTATCCGAGTGACCGGGGTCAAGGCCACGTAGTTCTAAACATGGCATTATGTCGCCACTTACATCATCAAAAGCATCCTCATATAGCCAATAAAAGATCAACCAAAAAGGTTTAGTGTTACCTCGTCTAGCCCTCCTATAGCTCCCTGTGTTGGGTTTTGTTCTTCACCCACCTTCTTGCTGCTTCTTAGCTCAATGGTTGATCTCCTTCTTGATTCTTCCTTGCTAGACTAAGGCTGATGCTCCCCACGAAAATTCTCCAGAATTTCTGCCTAAGAATGTATTTCCAAGCTTGGAGAGGTATAGTTTCCCCAAGCAAGAAAGCTTATGAGTGTGTATGTGAATGATAATATGTGTGAGAGGTCCTATTTATAGTGTTGTGGGAAGCCTAGGGGCGTGGACATGCTTAATGGTGAAGATTATGCCCGAAAATCTGGTCCAAAACAGTGTAGGATCGAATTAGAAACAAAAATCAGGAAAATCAGGGATTCTGGGCGCCCATGACCGCCGTGCCCGGCGGTCCTCACAAGGACGGCCGCCAGGCCTGGCGGTCATTGGTGAATGACCGCTGGGACCTGGCGGTCATCCAGACATGACCGCCGGTCACGCGGCATTTCACCCGTTCTTTCATTTTTTCGATCCCCAATCCCCCTAGTTCAGCTCGGATTTGATCCTACTGCGTAATCAACCCCTAATCTACCTGGAATCACTCCATTACTTGGTTATTACTCCTCTAAATCATTGCATAACAGATTGATCACACATTAACACCCATTTTAAGCAAAATCATACCAAAAACATATTTACCAATTAAAGGGTGATTTGATTATGATTTTCCACGAAAATCAGAACCAAAATTAGTCTGCAAGTAAAGTGTTTATGGGCTAACTAAACTCTAGAGAAACCATTTAACATGGGTCCTTAAACCTATCCTTAACCCAAAAATAGATCATCTCAATATAATCGGGTTAAATATAAATAAAAGAACCAGCAATCGAATAAAACATATTTTAGTTTAATAAACCTTATTATATATTTTGTCCTATGATTAAATCATCTCATTAATCCTAGAGTTCAAATACATATAGGTTTAAATTACTAAAATACATTAATTTTACTAAATTAAATTTTTACTATGCCTTATCTTAAGATCAAATCATCGCATTAATCCTAGGTTCAAACATGTTCGAAATCCAATTTTAGTAGAAAACTCGTTGGTCAAATTTGGATGTTCACACTAGGCTGTAGTGAACCTCGGACAACCTAGGTCTCCATCTACTGCGTTTTCTTCCTAAGTAATCGATACCAATTCGTTTACTTTCAGTTCGTTTGCTTTGTTGATTCAGAATATTATTTCAATCTCTTTTATTCCTCGTAATTTACTTAATTTCCCTTTGATATAAATAAATCGAAACACTGTTCTCCTATTACATTATTTATTTATTTATTGTTCTTAAAGTCTAATCAATTGAAAGGCTAAGGTCAGTATTGTTTCGCAGTCCCTGTGATTCGACCTTGTTACCACAGCAATGTTGTGCACTTGCAGCAAATTTTATGCAAACACAGAATCCGACATCGGAGAGGAAGGGAAAGGCTTGGGCCATATATACAGGGGTGATGCACATCCCACTAAGTTGACCTTTTAGGGCAAAACACTCTAGTAAACCCCAACCTTAGCCCCCTTAAATACAAAAATTAAAGCCCTACTAATCATTGTTTCTCCAAGTGGAACCATAAGACAGTACAATCTGTCATTGTGAACAATCAAGTAATGAGCCTTTGCATTGAAAAACCAACCCCTTAGATGGCTACCCATTGACATTCACTTGGTGATGTCTAAGTACGAAGATGCCCTGGATTTATTCATCCCCAAGAAACTAAAAAAGAAGGGTGCACAATTCTCTTTTGCCTGATTAGAAATAGCCCCCAAACCGAAACATTATCCATAACATCAACTCCATGTCTGTCGACGGTACCCTTCTGGCTACTTGTGTGTCAAGGAAACGAATAACCGAAATCAACAAGGACCCTGTGACACCCGGGGTCTATGAGGGCGGGGAGTGTACGCCAGTGCCGGGATGAGCATGGACAAGGAGCGGCTTCTGGCAGGCTTCTAGACAGAGGGCACACAAATGAACCGAATCCACACCAGAATAGGAGAGATCCTGAGACTGTGTAGGGATGGGGCTGCACAGTTGGGGCGATTTCATAATTATACGGGTATGGACCTGTATAATTAAGGATAGCTCAAATGACGTGATTTCGAGGTTGTACAGATGTGGGACTGTACAATTGAGAATAACTTAAACGATTTGATGGGTACTAGCTATATCAACAAGGTGCACCTACCTTTTCGGTGCTCATTCTAGAAAAACTCCAAAGTTAAACGTACTTGACTTGGAGCAATTCTAGGATGGGTGACTTCCTGGGAAGTTTTTTCTGGAAACATGCGAGTGAGGACAAAGCATGTTGGATAGGTCCCGTGTTGGTCTGTAGTGACAGTCGACAAGCCAGGACGTTACAGACCTTTCTACATCCTAGAGAATCTTCTTAGATAACAATGGCACTGATACTTTTGCTGATGTTGTCAGGGCCCTTGTTCCCAAAGGTTAACCTAGGGTTTTCCTCCAGATACCTCGCGCTGCTCACCGCAAGCTTACATTCCAATTGACAGTCCTTAGCCTGGCTGCATAATAGTGTATTCGGTGTTCTAAAAAAGCCCATGCCTATCTCCAAGCTTAGGGAGGCTTTTGCAGAGTTGGATCATTATCAGTTCAACAATATCCCTGTAGGTGGCATATCTTTTCTTGTCAGGTTTAAGAAAAAAAAAGGGTATGAGAAATTTTCTAAGTAATAAGCCTGTGCTCGTGGATTATCTTTTTAGTACATTCAGTTTGTGGCAGGAAGGGGATTCTACTTATGACCAGTTATGTTGGAAACTCATTATGGGAGTCCTACCTCATATGTGGTTGTGGCATTTTTTCCCATTTGTCTCTACCAAGGTCGGGTCAATGGTAGATTGGAGTCTCGACACTAAGAACATAGACCGGCTAGAAGTTTGCCAAAATTCTGGTCATAATGTCCAACAAGAAGTTCATTAATGTGGTTGTCTTTATTAAGATTGCGACCAAAGATTGAGATATTGGTTTTTCTGAATCACAATATGACCCCTTTAATTGGGATGGTCTTTTACCCAACTGTGTGTTGACGACCTGAGAGATGGCAACCCTCTGCATCAGTCGCAAGAGATTAATCCAACAGTCCCCTAGATCCCTGTGCCTGATCTCCCCTTGTAGAAAACTATTTTGTCACTTGTTACTAACCTATCAGTGTCCAAGGCGGCCTCAACATCAGAGGATTCTTTTAATCTGTGCCCAATTATAAACATAGCCAACCAACCTATCGAACCGCCTTTTGTAGTTATTAGCCCATCCATTTGACCACTATCGAGTTTTATTCCCTCTGAGTTGTCGGTCACTATTCCTTGTACTGACCCATTATATGCAATCAGCCTGAGTCATCCATTAATCACAAATCTGAGCCCAACAGAGAGTGTCCAAGCAAACCCCACATAGTAGTTAGCCCTTTATCCAGCCCTAATATGTCACACACACGGCCTATTAGTAGCAACCTGCAATCCTTTCCTACAGTACCTTATCTGGAAAAACCCTCTACTGAAAACTTTACTTTCATGAGCCTAGTCCTTTTCAAACATAGATACATTGAAAATGAAGCCTCCTCATCTAATTTCTCTAGGGTAAACAACTCTATCTCATTGTGGGGGTAACCAATAGTTGCCCTCCTATTGTGATTACAACCAGGTGACCTTCTAGCAAGCGGTTGAGAGAAAAGTGATGGCGGTGTTACAGAACTTAGAAGCGAAGAAGAGTAAAATGGTGAAATTCATGTCTGCTAAGGGGAGCATTCTGTCCACTCCTAGAAGTCTTGAATTCGTTTTGGACTCTATGGTTAGCAAAGGAAGTAATAGAGTTGAGGTGGATGATGGGTCAGTCTCCTCCATTCTTGTATCCTTTAGCTCTATTGTGGTGCAAAATACTAATAGACTATGGGATTTTATTGGTTGGAATAGAACTGCAATTGAGCGCGAAATAGATGAACTTATTGAAAACCTAGCTAAAAAGGAAGCTTTGGAGTGGGTGCGGCCCCGAGTTGACGAATAGCTCTGGACCACTTCTACCTCGTGTTCTATCTTAGCCTTATAATTAGTTTTATCACATGGAACATCCGTGGGATATGTTCCCACTGAAAACAAGTGTAGGTATCTAAATTGGTTGAGAATACTAGGCAAATTTTTTTTTCATTAGTGAAAACAACTGAAATGGTGTCAATCTACTCCTTTGTCACAAATTTTAGGGTCGCACTAATATAGAATTTAATTTTATGGATGCTAGAGGTCTTACCGGTGGTTTATTGTTGATTTGGGACTATGACTTCTTCAAAGTAAAACGCAGAAGTGTGTCTGACTACTGGATTATTGTTGAAGGGAAATTATTGCAAGGGGGTCAGTTTGTGACCGTATGAGGGGTCAATAGACCGTCCAACACTGATCTGTTATGACACTCGGGGTCAATGAGGGCAGGAAGTGTATGCCGGTGCCAGGGGTGAGCATGGAAAAAGAGATGCTTCTGGCAGGCTTCTAGACAGAGGGGCATATGAATGAAACAAATCCACACCGGAATAAGAGAGATCCTAAGACTGTATAGCGATGGGGCTGCATAGTTAGGGCGATTTCATAATTATACGGGTATGGGTCTCTATAATTATAAATAGCTCAAATGAAGTGATTTCCAGGTTGTATAGTTGTAGGAGTGTACAATTGAGAATAGCTTAAATGGTTTGATGGGTACTAAATGTATCAATAAGATGCACCTACCTTTTCGGTGCTCATTTCATAAAAACTTCAAAGTTAAATGTGCTTGACTTGGAGTAATTCTAAGATGAGTGACCTCCTGGAGATTTTTTCCAAAAAAATGCGAGTGTGGACAAAGCATGTTGGAAAGATCCTGTGTTGGTCTATAATAGCAGTCTTCAAACAGAAGAAAAGTTAGTTGATTCCGTTCTCGAAAGTAAATTTCTAAAGTTTTAATACCTATGTTCTAAAAGTTAATTGATTTGTATGTGTGTAGTTTTTAATTGGAGGACTGATTCTTTGGGTAATTAATTGGAGGATACTTTATTAAAATATTTTACCAAAAAGTGTGGGAGGGAGTAGTGTAAATTGGAATTGGATTGGGCAAATTCTTTGGTGCTCATAGTACAACTTGAGTAATATAATTTTTTATTCCACTAAATAGTGTAATATGGTCTTCCCTTGTCTAATCTGACCTGAAACATGCATTAAATGAGTGATGATTTCTTCATAAGAATCATTTTTTAGAAAAAAAATTAAGATCCAAAACTCCCGGCTCCAAAAGTATTAAGCTAGTTTTCTTTCTAGGAAGATTGAGGTGGAAATGTCATCCCAGATTCAAATCTAATTAAGTACCCTTTCTAATTGAGCATTTGTCGATCCAAGACTGTTGGCATATTAAACTAAGCTAATTAATTTGGGTTTAGGAGTTTTTATATTATTGGTTTTTAAGAGTCCAAGTCTGGCTCGGTTTAGGAGTTATGTCTTGTCCGTTAAGTCAAAGTCTTTATAAATAGGTAAGTTAGGGTTTATTATTATATGTAGCAAATTAAGAGTTGTGAGTGTGGCTACCGTGAGGAGCACCGAGGTGTCGCCTAGTTTCTTTTGTGTGAGGATTTCAAATTAATTAATAAAATTTGTGTGTTGAGTGATTTTCTATATTTTATAATTGGTAGCGGAGCCTGTGAGGATCCGACGAAAACGCTGTGGAAAGATTCGTGGAGTAAAGAAAAAATGAGTAAAAGAAAAAAGTGTTGGTGGTGAGAAAAAAAAAAAACTGGGTTTTGTTTTGTAGAGAAAAACAAAAATAAAAAAGGTTGGGCAAGGGAAGAAATCAAAGTATATTATTTTTGGAGAAAACCTGGAGACAATTGAAGAATTTGTTTAAGGGGGGCAATATGGAAATAATATTAAACTAAGTATTTATTTATTTAATATAAATTTGTATTGTGGTAGGAGTCTTAAATTTAAACGGACTAGGTTTTATGTTATATGTGGTACACTATATAATGGGGCATATCCTAGTATTTTATGTGTTTACAAATAAAATAAAGTGTATTGGTGCTGTACATTTATTCTCTCCCTGCTAACAATTTAGCATAAAAATAAGTATTTTTATTAACTAAATGCATGAATAAATGCTAAATGTAAGACCAAGAGACTGCCAGTGTGGATGTAAAATATAAGTAATTTCATGTTCATCACTATGTTTTGTTCTAGTTGTAAGATGCAAGTGTCCTGGTGTGGGTCTCTATTTCTTGGGTGACCTCATAGTGATTATGGAGGTATTTTAATTTTGCTTCTGTAGATTGTAAGTATTCTTTTTAAAATGGATGGAGTATAAGTAAAAACAGGGAATGCATCGACATTGAAGACATTAATGGTGCAAAGTCAAGGAGGTGAAAAATTATACAATTTCTTAGATCGAATGGAATCAAAAGTTGATAAGCCTGATAATACCTGATGCTTCAGGACGTATCATTTAACTCTTTTTTTTTTTCCCACATCGTTTTGGATGAGGATGTAAGTCAACAATTAAATCTGCACATGCTAACAATTCCTGAGAAATGAAAATATCGATGAAACCAAGAAACCCCTGCGTAATAAATATGGCAAAGTTAGGCAAAACCCTCAAAAAATTAATGAAAAATGAGGTGCGACTGCATATATTATATTGCACCATGGATAACATGTACGAACTGAAATAGTACAACTTAAGAGAAAGCACATGAACATTAATGAGAGGGTCCATTTTTCACTATGTCTTATATTTTACAGTGTTATATATTGTGGGGTTTCTTTCCGTGTGAAAAAAAAATTGATGTGCGGTACACATATTTAATTTGTAATTTTTATGAATTTAATTTGTATTTATATATACAAGTCAAAGCAAGATTAAAATATTTGTGAAACCAAGAAATCTCTGCGTAATAAAGAAGGTAAAGTTAGGCAAAAACCTGAAATAATTGATGAAATGGGGTGCGACTCCATATATTATATTGCCTCATGGATAACATGTACGATCTGAAAAAGTACAACTTAAGAAAAAGCACATGAACATTAATGAGGGGGCCATTTTTCACTATGTGTTATATTTTACTGTGTTATATTGTGGGGTTTCTTATCGTGTGAAAAAAGAAAAAATTGATGTGTAGCACATTGTGCATTGCTATCTATCTTATTGATATGCGGTATACATATTTAATTTGTATTTATGTATACAAGTCTAAGCAAGATTAAAATATCTGTGGACAATATAATATCATTTTTATTTAACTTAAAATTTAATTTCTTTCTTGCTCTATCACATGCTCAACAAATGCTTATATTGGTATTTATTGGCTGGGCTCTTTGCCTTTTGCTTTGCTGCATATTTTGTATACTGATATTAATCCCTCAGGTACTAGGTAGCTTTTTTGACCAGCCTGGGATGATCTATTTTGTAATTGTAGATGTTCAGATGTATATGGTTATTATATCAATGAAAATTTCCGTTGATAAAAAAAAAAAAAAAACGTTGTCGAGAAGGAAATGGTGCTGCGGATTTTTAATCGATTAGAATCATTTTCTAACATTTTAAGAAAATTGTATTAGAATTTTTATCTGGTGACTCTAAAGACATTTCCTAGTTTGTACTAAGATTAGATGTATTTTGTTCGGTTTTAATATTTACTCCAGGTAATGATAGTTGTGAAGGTTTTTTCTCTCTTCTCAGAGAAAACCCTAGATCTACAAATTTGGGACTGCCGCCGACAATTTTCTTTCTGGCGGTAAGTTCCCACCATGTTTTATTTAGTTTTTTGTTTTCTTCTTTTTAGTTTTGTTTGTTAGTCTCACTTTTTGTGTGGTTTTAGTACCGTCTTGTGGGTTAGTTTTCTCATTCAAGGAGTCATCCTCACCTTCTTTGGGTGATTATCGTCTCTCGGAAATAAGACCGTTGGAGCCAGAAGCTTTGGAGGAAGATTTGATTTGAAGAGTAGATTTTTATTTGCTGTTGAAATTTATCAACAAAGAGAAGTTTCACCCCACAGCTATGTCTCTTCTTCACCCGTAGGCTTGGTGGTTGTGGCACGGACTGTACATGTTATAACGCCCGTAGCGACGCTCGTTGTCGGAGTAGTGTGCCTTTGTAAATCCTCATTCGAAGGAGATCTTGTTGTGTAATTTTATGTATAGGTTGAGAGAAATTCCTATGTCAATTTTTTTATTTGATCGTTTAGATATTTAATTATGTATTTTCAGATCGCTAGATCTGTTTACATGAATGAAGACTGCTTTATTTCTAAAAAAAAAATTACTCCATGTAAGTATTTTCATAATATTTTAAAAGAGTTATTTGTATAATTATTTTGAGCTTTTATTTATAAATATTTAGATGAGTTAGTATTTTGTTTAGGTGATATGGCCATGATATGCCTTGTTTCGGGGATATAATTTATGATTTCGACGGCAACTTGGAGCTCTAATTTTTCAAACCTAGCACTTTAACTACACTCCTAAAAAGGACAAAAAACTACATGATTCATATGAGTCGGAAGTCAATTATGAAAAGTGATGTTTTTTCTTGCCTATTTATGGCCTCCTTCCTACTATATCTGCTTTATAAGGATGATTTAATTGACGGTAAAAGTAAGAGCAAAGAGCCAAGTTCATGTAGAGTAGTGGTATGCGACCCGCTATAGAATTCCAAAGACAAGCACTTTTCTTCTTTTTTTTTTTAATTTGTTTTTTTGATGCGAACAATTCTTTTATTGAGGATGAAGGTGAATTACAGTATAGAGTTCGCTAAAAACTACAAAAAAAAAGAAAGAAATGTACAAGCACTTTTCTAAAATCAAACATTTGGGTTTTTTCAAGTTATAAATAGATACTGTTCTCTCTTTTTTTTTTTTGATATAATTAGATACTGTTTTTGTATCTATTATCTAAAATTCCATGATATATTTACCTTTCATAAAATAATAGGCTATCATAAAAGATATGATGAAAAAGAAAGGCAGATGTCCTTGTAAAATTTAAAGTTGAAATAGAAGAAATCTGAAAAATAGAGCCATATACTCTATGCAAATTTTGTTGTGAGTAAAAATGTTTATTGATTTGGAATTGGAATGACCAGATATACCTACACAATTAGTGTCATAAACAGTCAACAGAAAAAGTAAAATGCAAAACTTATAAACATGTAACAAACCATCTTAATAAAATATTAATTATAAATTCATAAAATACTAGGTTAACTAACTTCCAATTCCAAGTTTTTATAGAAACCTCGAAAAAAGTATCGATCCACCATATATCCAACCAAGAATTAAATTCTATGGGACTCGGTGCACAGGTATATAAGAAGGTTGAGGAAAATGATTAGAATCCTTACTCTCTCACTTCTCCTCCTCTTCCTTCTCTGGTTGAGCTTAAAATTAGTTAAACAAACAGCATATCTAAATCTGCATGCAAGTTGCTTACCACAAGTTGATGTGTTTCCATGGTGGAGTTAAGATGGATATGGCAGCTGCTCACAATAACCTGTTTTTCATCAGCAGGGACGAGAACTCCAACTAATGTACATATTTTTATCTCTGCTGGGAACGAAGACTTTATTACTGAGAGACAGAATATACAGAAACCAGAATGAGTGATTTGGGTGGAAGAAAGGAGGAGACAAGAATATACATAATGAGCATAAGCTGAAGAGAGTTCATTGTGCAGGTGAATTGCAGATCATAAAAGTGATAAATAATGACTCTTTCTTTAAGGTCAACAACAGCCTTTAGGAATATTTTTTATCTTCTTATCCTGGAAAGAGTGAGAAAACAGTGGCAAGTAAAGCACCCAACATCATAAAATTAGAAAGATGGTATAGCCTGACAGAATGCGAAATTAAGTGATTTTTTTTTTTGATACTAAATTAAGTGAATTTCATGCTAGCAGCAATCACACAAATTAATGGTAATTGATGCTAAATAACATATGAAGTCAAGTTTTATCTTCTCCCACTTAATTTCGTGACGTTTTAAATTTTTTATTTTGGTTTATACTACGTACGTTGGTATTAACTGTTGTCTTGATATATTTTTTTTTTTTCCTCCAGTAAAGGGAGTAGTAATAATTTATTCCAGAACCTAAGTGCCAGAATCTTACTTTTTCAAGCATACAAAAAGTGCCAGACTAAAATTACAACTGGAGAGGGGAATGGGAGACGAATACCCAAATATATTATTATTAATGCAAACTGGAAGCGTAAAGAGCTTCCAGTACAGGAAGATCTTATAAGAGAGAAACTGAAAGTACACAGACATTTTTTATTAGAGGATGCAAGCATACACATCCCTAGGTCCAGATTCTAACATAAGCAAATGGGCGACAACATAGAAATACAATTTTTGTTACATTTGGAGTTTCCTGAAGCCACCGAGTGGCTTGGACAACTTTGTTACACGGTCGCCAGGTTTGGCTGAGAGCTTCTCTTTAAACCAGGTATCAGAATCCTTGGAGGTTCTTAGCAGATCGCGTTGGTAATCAATGTAGGTTAGGCCAAATCTCTTGGTATAACCACTTGACCACTCGAAATTATCCATAAATGACCATGCAAAGAATCCCTTCACGCTCACATTGTATTCTCTGTCATGCACAACCAGTAACTTAATTAGTTAATTAGCATAAGAAAAAAAACTTAATTAGTTAATTGGCTGGTGTAATAGCTGTCTCTTTCTCTTGTACCATGGAAAGGAAAAGTAAAGAGAGTAATTGTAAGAATATTTTCCTTTTATGTGGCCCATATAATATTAGGTTTTATTTAATGACGTGGCAAAATCTTATTGGTCAACTATTAGGGTTTTCGTAATAGACACTTGATGGGGTGTATAAATACAATATTATGGAATAGGTCCTCTCTCTCCAGTCGCTTAACGTTCTGTTACACCATCTGACAAACGTTAGAAAGAAAGACAAAGGCAAGAGAGAGAAATCTATTCCTCATGAAGGCATCAAGACAAATCAAGAGGAGATTAAGAGAATTTAGAAGACAGCATAATCGATTTACCAGGTATGTCTTTAACCTCATGTTATTAGTGGGAGATAATTAGTTCTAAGATCTAATGGGTATTATGTTAATGATTGAATTGGGAATTAATTTATCGTCTTTTGATTCCTGATTATTATGATTGTTCATGTTAATTATCTAACATGTGGTAGCGGAGCGCTGGTTTAGGAACGATTATCTCCCCTTTATGTATTATATCTTGGTTTGTTGGATTTATATGTGTCTCATGTCGGGTAAAATTCGTTTGATTTGGTTGGGTATTATGTTCAATCCAATTGATTCAAATAATATATGTTTTGTGCCGATTGTTTATGGACTAAAAAGAAAATCAATGGCTGTCTTGTTCAACAAAAGTATGTGCAAAGATAATAAATTTTCTGGTTTGTTCTTATTGTTTTGCCGATTTGACGAATGGGCTCAAAAAAAAAAAAAAATCAGTACACGCATGAAGGATATACTGTACTGTTAAGAAATTTATTTTACATATTGTGTTTCAATCGGCTACACAAACCACTTATGAGTTATGACATATGTTTTGGCAAGAATTTAATATTAAGTTTCTTGCATGATGTCGATAAAAAAAAAAAAATGACTCTTATGAATTATTTAATCGATTTTATGTCAATTATGGAACTTTATTTTGATGCTTTGTCGACATACCCATCATATATTAGAATAATTCATTTAGAAAGTTTTCTTTGCCTTCTGTTAAATTTTATTCATGGTTGTCGACAATGACAGTTGTGCTTTTTGAAAAAAAAATATGGCTATTTTCCACTTACGTCCACACTTTACAGATTCTGTCACTCAAGTCCTATAGACAGATTTACAGTTTAGTCCACACATTAATGTTTCTGTCATTTACGTCCTTACGAGACATATTATAATTTATTCCATAATGTTTTTGATAGTGCATTTAAGTCTACTTATGTTGGACTTATTAATAGTTTCTTTTACATAAACATCTTTATAGAGTTTGATATCTTCTTATGTATAATTTGTTAGTCACCAAAGTGGCCAAATTAGAATGTTTTATAGATATCAATTTTAAGAAAAGAGACACTTAAGTAAATATTTGATATCTATTTTATGTACAATTCGTTAGTCACCAAAGTGGCCGAATTGGAATGGTTTATGATATCAAAATTAAGAAAAATATTGATTTACTCACGAGTATGTGATGCGATTAAGGTGATGGCATGATGGTGATGATTTATTTTATCATGAGAAAATCAAGTTTATTTTCATAAAATATTTAAGGATCAACCCAAAGGTTGATTACTCATTTTATGATCATGAACATAAAAGATGGTCAATTAATTTATTTATTAGTCATGTGTTGTATATCCAAAGATAACATACATGTCTAATTAAATATATTAATTTATCAATTATGTTAAATCTACTCAAGCATCAATTACGATTTTGGTTGTATTGGTATATTTCCCAAAGGAAAATATCAATATATACATAATGTATGTAGATTGAAATAATAAATTGTCTCTCTATGTGAGATTTACGATATTAAGTTACTCTTCATTCGCAAGCTTAAATTGTTATTAAGTTATACGGGCTTGACGATTTATGAGACAAGTCTAGCTTCATTTAAGTTCATGGAATCTAGACTTATTACCTTTAATCGGTAAGCCCACTGCTCCTATTGATTAAAGCAGTACTAACGAAAGCATTTTTTTTTTAAAAAAAAAAACTTTCTATAAAGTAAGGGAAAGATGAACATGCTAAGCTTTATGTTTATGCGAATGATTATGAAGAGTAATATTAAGTCATATCTCCAGAATGTCTATTTTAGCAGCAAGATTGTATAGTATGAGAATAATTGTGAATGGTTAATTCCTTGTACAATTTATTGATCTTTTCTTGCCCATTGAGTGTAGTCCATTCTATTTTCTATAAAGCAAAAGAGAAATAGAGTGTGACATAATTGAAGGCATGCTTCCTTAGAAAGAGGTGAGACTTAAGAACAAGGAAATCATACAGTGATCTCATATGTTGCTCAAGAGCTAATAATTAAAAAAAAAAAAACTAGGAAAGAAAGGTGAAAAGAGCTATAAGGGATCATTGAAAATCAATGGATCATTTGCTCAAATCCACAATAACGAATAACGATAAGTGTCATTAAGAAAGATAGACACTATTATGTGGATTGTCTTAATTACAAGACATGGTTCAAAACGGAAAAGATAAGCTCAATGCTTGAATATGTTTTGAATCAATCTAATTAAAGTTCGTTATATTTCCTAGTAGATTATGTGGATGTAACATCTACATTCGAGCTTGAAGCAAAATTTATGTTTATGTAGGATGCCAATATAATGCTCTAATAGAAGCCATCAAAACTTTTTGCATGCTTTTACAGTGAACACCATCAAGTATTTTTAAGTATCGATTAAATAATCATTACTTTCAAATCTTGATTTAATTTCAAAATTTGATTTTGTATGTTTACAAAATTAAGAAAGGGTGTTCAGCATGTAGAAAATTTTATTTTAATATTTTTATACTTAAGGATGGCCTTCATAAAGTGGATATTGGTTCCTTGTGTATAGATATTTTATTAAATTTGCATCATAATGATTGTTCTAAATGTAGATTAGGTGATGAGGTATCTTACTCACTTGTGGCATAAAGATTTAGACATATGTCTAAGGAAAGAATGCGAAGATTAATAAATAATGAAATCCTATTAGCTGAATTTTATTAATCTTGGCAATTGTGTGGTTTGTATTAAGAAAACAAGCAAGGCACAGTTAAGAAAATTGGCCACAAACACCTGGCTCTTGAGATTATACGAAGACATGTGATCTTTGATGTATCAACTTTTGATGGATAATCTTTATCATCTTTACCAATGTGTTTTTCACATCATGATTAGGTATGTCTATTGTATGTAAAATCTCAATTGATAAATTACTTAAATGTATTTATCAATAAAGTTGAGAAACAAATAGACAAAATGGTGAAAACATTATGTCAGATAGAGATGATAAGTATTATGAGAAGCATAATAAATTTAGACAAATTGTTGGTCTATTTGCTAGTTTTTTAGAAAAGCATGATAGTACATTGCAACTGAATTTAGTTGCTGAGAGATGAAATGTACCATTATGGAAATGGTTATGAACATAATGAGTAATTTATTATAACCCTCATCATCATGGATGTATACCTTGAAACTCACCTTTTGTTTATTAGATAGGTTTCTATTATGACGATTTCAAGACTCATTTTGAGTTTTGGATAAGTAAAGAAATCTTGTCTAAAGCACCTGTACGTATGAGGTTGCTTGGTGGAGTAAGGATTTATGATCCATGTGTAAAGATACTGGACTTATGAACATCCATTATATTTATCGGTTATCCAGAGGGTGATATATTTTACTGTTCTAACCATTTTATCAGAATGAATGAAATTGAGATTGCAAGTTTCATTAAGAATGGTGACATTAGTGGGAGTGGAAAATTTTTTAAAGGTAAAAGTTTATAAAGTCTTGCTACATATCTATGTACAAGTGACTTTTACTAGAGTTGTTGTTTCTATAATTGTCGATCAATCTGACAATTTATTTAGAACAACAAAATTTTCCTACTCATAATGATATAATCGTCATCAATGAATTTGCAATAATTGAATCTCAGTAAATAAATCGCAAAAGATCATATTAAGATGATCTCATAAATCAAGAATAATTATGATTCCATATGATCTTATGATTTATTTACAAGAGTCTGAATTTGACTTGGGATAAATAAAGGCTTAGTTTCATTTTAAGCCATAATGATTTTGAAATGTGGTTGAATGTCATGAAAGATGAGTTGAAATGAATGGATTACAACTAAGTTTGGAATTTAGTAGAGTTGCCAAAATTATGTGAAAGAGTTGTGTATTATGGGTCTTTAAGACCAAACACGACTTTATTGGCAATATCGAAAAATATAAGGCCAAATTAGTTGTCTAGTATTATACTCAATAAGATGGCATTACCTACAAAGAGATCTTTTCTTTCGTTTCCAAAAGGACTCTTAAGAATCATTATAGCAATAGTGGCTCATTCTGATATGGGGTCAAACTAAATGAATGTCAAAATGCTTCTCTGAATGACATTTAAAGGAAGAGGTTTATATGAACCGATTTTGAGCTTCTCAATTGAAGGAAAAGATTACATGAAATGTATGTTGATATACATATTTAAGAAAACTCCATGGTAATGGCATCCTTTGTTTAATGATTTCATTACCTTCTTTAGATTCTAATGAAACACTGTTAACCGGTGTATATATCTAAAGATCAGTGGGAGCAAATTAATTTTGTTTATGTATATTAATAATATCTTGCTAGCTAATTATGATCTTGGTTTACTTATGAATTATAACCAAGAATTTCTTATCTATGAACTTTTGGATATATGATATACTTGAGACATTTTATGTGATTGGAATTAAATATTCCATAATTGAATAAAAATAATATTTTGGTTTGTCTCAAGATGTATATATCAATAAGGCTCTACAAAAGTTCAAGATATGTAGATTAAATTTCATCGAGTGATGTTTCAATTCAGGAGGGAGATTTTAGTCTCAATTAATGTATAAGAAATGAATTGAAACCTCACTAGGTGGAGAATGTTTCTTGTGCATTTACTTTGAGATGTCTAAAGTATGCACAAATTAGGAAGATTTAATACTCACATATAAGATGTCTGATTACATTAAAGTGATTAGATACTTAAATTCAAGCCTCACTGATTGTTGAACAAGTTGAAGTTCATGAATTGTTATTTGCTCATGTTAGACAAAAGAGCAATATCTTGGATGGATGTGACATAAATTGTCATTGTTGTATCCACTTTCGGGGTTGGATTTGTATAGCTTTTATAAAGCTATTATTTATGGATTATGGCTGCATAATTTTATTTTAGGACTTGGGATTGTCGACTATAATGCCAAGCCGCTGAAAACTTACTGTAATAATGTTGCAGCAATCTTCTTCTCTGAAAGCTGATGTGTACTGTAAAGGTGGAAAACACATTAAGTTAAAGTACATTATCGTTAAAGAAGAAGTTCAGAAACAAAAGTGTCAGTTGAACATATAAGTACTAATATGAGTATGGATCCAATAATGAGAGGGTTGTCACCTATGACATTTAGGTTGTATGTCAGTAAGATGGGTGCTTATTGAAATCCTATTCATAATTGATGATAGTAATGTTATTGACACTTTGAGCTCTTGATGGATTGTTTCTGATTTATCTAATTCTGTCTAATCATGTTTGTATGCATACATAATAGTATATAAGGGTGCAGACAGAATTGGTCTTCATTGAAGACATAAAGTGGACCATGACGTTTAATTCCATTTTAATTGAAGTAAGTATGGAACTAGTATGTGATACATGGAAGGAACCGTGTTGCAAATAATTAACACGGAACCGCTATGATCCTTATTAGTTTTTGCTTATTGTTGGGATGTTGATCATTTAAGTTATTTTGCACATTATGTTATTTGATCATTAAACGTATAATATCATATGTGCCAAGTGGGAGAATGTAAGAATATTTTCCTTTTATGTGGCCCATATAATATTAGGTTTTATTTAATGACGTGGCAAAATCTTATTGGTCAACTATTAGGGTTTTCGTAATAGACACTTGATGGGGTGTATAAATACAATATTATGGAATAGGTCCTCTCTCTCCAGTCGCTTAACGTTCTGTTACACCATCTGACAAACGTTAGAAAGAAAGACAAAGGCAAGAGAGAGAAATCTATTCCTCATGAAGGCATCAAGACAAATCAAGAGGAGATTAAGAGAATTTAGAAGACAGCATAATCGATTTACCAGGTATGTCTTTAACCTCATGTTATTAGTGGGAGATAATTAGTTCTAAGATCTAATGGGTATTATGTTAATGTTTGAATTGGGAATTAAATTATCGTCTTTGATTCCTGATTATTATGATTGTTCATGTTAATTATCTAACAAGGTACTGAAAGTTTCAGTCTCGTGGTCTTACTCCACAGGCAAAGGCTGACACAATCCTATTTTGTAAATTATTATGCATAATATTATATTCCACATTCTGGTTCATGTCCACTACACAGCTCTTTATTATTATTCAAGACTGTGAGATCACTTTTCTCTGTAGTATTATTATTAGCCATTTATATATTAGTATCATTTTTGTCAAATGGTCTATACCTGCAGGCTGCAGCCTCCATCTTCTTTCCCTTCTTGTTGTGTAGTGACTCTTGACCTGTGAAGAACAAAAAAAAAGAAACACACAAAACAAAACAAAAGAGAGAGTCATTAAGATAGACGATGAAATAACAAGGGGAAGAAAAAGACTAAAGGGAGTGGATGGATGTAATTGAACCCCACTCCCTCATTTATTTTAGGCATTGCTAAGGTTAGCATCATTTGCCATTCCTGCTCCCCTTGGCTTGGATTGGATCTAACCTTATTGGAAATCTTTTTCCTCTCTTTCCTATTATATGTAATTTGTATTCCTACTATATCATCTTTTTTACTCGTTATGTAAATCTTACTCTTAATCAACCCGCACAAAAGGTTTTGTTTGACTTTCTGGTGTTATTATTGCCTAATGTTAGTAAGTTACTAAACAGCTCTTTTGGGTCATTAACCCTTCCGTGCTTTTGGGTCATGGGCTTAATGCACTTTTTTACACTTTTGGTAAGCCTACGTTTTGATGGGTTTGGGCGGGCAATAATTGCATTCCTTAAACCGCTGAAGCAATAAGAAGTTACTATTATAACACTGATGGGTTAGATGAACTGGTTGGAGTTGTTCTAGCTTAATCAAGTGATTTTGAGTCATGGGAACGCAACATTCTAGGGACTAGTGGCGCTAACATTTATGGTTCTAATCATGACATAAACTGGATTAATCTGGATCCGTTTCAATTATGTCATGAGCTGGATTAATCTGAAACTGTTATTCCTTAAATGTGAGTTGGCCTAGAACACTAGTGCGAAAGCAAAAAAAAAAAAAAAGAAGTTACTACTATCCTTTTTTTGGTTTACATGGGTGAGGGTAGGACTCAAACTTTGAGACTTTCAACTCTTTGTAAACTAGCAGCACTACTTGAGTTACATTGGTTTTTTTTAGTTTCTCATTGATATAAAGAGTTTTGTCTCACTAATCCTTATCCGGGTTGCACATTTCGTTATGGTGGGTAAGTTTCTCAATAAATTTTTTTTGCAACCTTACTGTTAGCAAATGAATGAAAGATTTACAAGTAAATTAATTCCTTAATAAACGGAAAAAAAGAACTCAATTGTTTAATAACCCGTCCAAACTGCGAACAGCCGTGAACGAACCAAAAACAAAACATAGAAGAGACGAATTTGTTTTCAAAAGGCTACAAAGGGACAATATGATATGGAAGTAGGCTTTAGGCTTGTCATATATATTTAAATAAAACTTCTATAAAAAAAAAAATACTAGTTTAGAAGCTGGTGGCATCAATTCAAAACATACGAGTCATTGACACGTGAAATCAATATCCACCGTGAAGTTTCCAATGCATGTTTAGTGGCGGAAATAGTTTAGTTTAGCCGACATAGGGGAAGAATTTTGAAAGGAAGGCGTGAGGAAAAGAACAATTTGTGTTCATGGATGGCCATGTAGCTAAGCTAGGTGAGGATCCCATCTTAACATAAGTTGTGTGTTTGAAAAGAAAAACATTTGGGATCCATATTACAGGCAACATAATAGGAAACAATATACCCACTAAGATCTCATCAATTTACATATATATATGCCCATTAAGTTGCCACATGCCAATTGGCAGGTGATCAAAAAATTTAGGCATGCCAAGACATCAACTCAAAGGAAATTTTATCAAGAAATAATGTTAACATCATCTTATAGTTATAGATGCATTGTTTTGGAAGTATTATTAACGTGGTACTAAACTGGATGGGACTGACTTTTTTTTTTTTTGACATAAAGATAACTTGGAATTCAAAGCCACACTTCGTTGTTTTGATGGAGAAGTCTTTTGAGAAGATCCATTTGTTTAGCAGCCAAAACAAACGTATCCTGTCAGAGCCAAGTATTGAAAAGAATCATAATTCATATCACGGTGACTAGGAAAGGTTGGAGGCTTTCTTGTGAGAAGACGCCCGGTTTTGAAGTCAAATCCCGTTTCAATCTCACTACCAATACAAAGATATTTGCCTTTTTTTTTTTAAATTCTCCTGCAGCTTTTTTTATTTCTCCTCTGGCTTTATAGTAGAGTGGTATTTTTTTATCAATATATTTATATATTTATAAAGCTGCTTTCTGATATTATGCTATAAATATTAATCGAAATTAATGTGGTGGGGAAGTTTTATTTTTGATAGTCCGGCTTTAATTAGATTGATTAGAGTCAATGGACTTCTCAATATCTTAGATATAAATCATGAAATATCTAAGATATCTTAGTCAATGGACTCCTCAAGGCGCGATATCTCCCGCGGTGTTGATTCTTGCAGGCACAGGTTGGACACAATTAGGGATGGCAATTTCCCCCACTCGTGCGGGTCCCCGCGGGGATTCCCCGCGAACGGGGCGGGGTGGGGAATTTTTTTTGCCCCGTGGGGCGGGGATGGGGGGATTTTTGTACCCGAGCACTATTCGCGGGGGAGGGGGGGCGGGGATCACATCACCCGCCTCGCGGGGCCCCGCAAAATTTGAAGTGACAATTTTACCCCTAGTGCGTTAATGGATTTATTTTTGTAAGGATGATATTTTGGTCATTTCCCGTTGCCATTATCCCCTTCCCTACCCACGCCGTGCCCACAGAAACACAAATGCCCTAAATCTTATCTTCTCCTCCAATTTTCTAACCACACACACCCACGGGGCCATGCCATCACTCTCGCCGCCGACCGCACCCTCCTTCTCCACCACTATCCTCTTCTTAATCCTCACTCTCCCACACCAACACACACACGCCGACACTGTCCTCTCCCTCCTCCCGTCCTCCTCCGCCGCTGTCCTCTCCCTCCTCCCCTCTTTCTCCGCCACTGTCCTCTCCCTCCTCCCCCTTAGGGAGAGGCTCAAGTGGTGCTGCCACGTCGAAGGCGTCAACCACCTCCAGAAGTGCCGCCACCCTCCTTCTCCACCCGCGACATCGGCTGGTACAAGGACCAACGGCCCCCCTCCCTACACGGTAATATTCTTCATTTCATTTTATTTCATCGACCCCCCTTCCTTACTTACCCCTCTCTCTCTCTCGATTTGATTAATACTTGTTGTGTGTTGTCTTTTCGGCTGGGCGCGACGGGTTTGTACGGCGGTGGGCTAAGGGTTGTTCTGTTGGTGGTGGTGTTGTTCTTGACTCGGTGGTGGGCTCAATAAAACGAGGAAGTTGGTGTTTTCTTGGCCAGAGTTGGTTGTAGTTGTGAGGTAGTGTTGCTGGTGGTTTGTTCCAGCAAAGAGAGGAGACTCGGGTTCGACGGATTCAAGCAAATCCGTGTTGGACAATGAATTTCCGAGTAAGAATTCCGAGCCCTCTCCTTCTCTTCCAATTTTGTTTTGATGCAGCGGTTACTGAGTTGTTGAATTGGATGTTCTTTACTCGTTTCTGGCAGTGATGATTGTTGCTCGGTTCTGAGCCGAATTGTTATTGTGGTTGGATTTTGATTTTGGGTTTCTTCCTTTGCTGTTGTTGTAATTGGGTTTTGTTCTAATTGAGGATGTCCTTTGTTGGTGGTTCTGTGATGGCGGGGAATGGGGATCTGCGGGGATCCGCGGGGATCGCGGGGAGCGGGGATGGGGATGAATTTTCCCCCGCGTGCGGGGAGCGGGGCGGGGCGGGGAGAAGACTAAGGTGCGGGGGGCGGGGCGGGGATTGCTCAACCCGCTAATTCCCCGCCCCGTTGCCATCCCTA
>JAKUCV010002402.1:0-22362 GCA_028386065.3 Turnera subulata
GTTTCGAGCGGGAAGTGATACCCCTCGGGTTTGCATGCGGGATAGCATGTGATATGCGGATTTGCATATGGGTCTGTAATGACCGGTTCTACCTCCCTCCTTCTACCTCCCCCTTTCTACCTCCCTCTTTCTCTCTGTCTCTCTCTCTCTCTATGGATATGTTTGGGCTTCGTGCCTGGTTTTATTTGGGCTTATGCCTAGTTGTCTCATGAGACGGGACCGAGCTCGACGCACACAGTATGGGGCCCTGAATAATAAATTATAATAAGAAAAACTTAACACACAACAGATAGAGAATAATGAACTGTTTGCTTGAATGTCTTAGCATGTTAGTACTGATTGTTGTATGTTTGCATGCTTATCTTGTATCTCTTCTTTCCTTTCGGACTTGTTCTGCACACCTACATAATTAGATTTATACTGCTCACTGAATAGGCGACTCACATAATCGCCAACGTTGTTTTTCAGACTCTTAGTTAGCGTGCAGTCACTATCTACCCTTCCAGAGTACGAACATGGTTATCTCAGCAGGTAGCTGTGCTTCTTCTCCCGGTTGGATCCATAGGGCCGACTTGCATCCCACATTTTACTTTTGCTTTATTTTTATCTTCGTTTTCTGCTGCACTGTATTTTGATGAGATGACATTTTGATTTTGATTATTTTATCGGCGGGTTGTCGGGATTTAGTATTGATGATGTATCGGTAGGATGCCGGGTTGATTTGAGGCTTGCTAAGCCGGTTTGATTATGTTCTTTATGACATCTCGGGATTTTAAGAATTTCTTTCTAGATAATGTTTTGATATTGGATTTCGTGTCCTGGGATTCAGGGGTATTTTGGTAATTTGCTTGTGTTAAGTGTTTTATTGCAAAATTGGGATACGGGTGTTTCAAGAGTCCCTGAAGGACTCAAGTTGCCCGAAGTAACTAATTTCTGGGATATATACTCAATTAAATTGAAAAGATCTTTATATGGCTTGAAGCAATCTGGACGTATGTGGTATAATCGTCTCAGTGAATACTTGGTAAAAGAAGGTTTCAAAAATGATTCCATATGTCCATGTGTTTCTATTAAAAGGTCCATACATGAATATGTCATCATTGCTGTTTATGTTGATGATTTAAATATTATTGGAACTCCTGAAGAAGTTTCCAAAGCCGTGCATTGTTTAAAGAAAGAATTTGAAATGAAAGACCTTGGAAAGACAAAACTCTGTCTAGGTCTTCAAATTGCACATTTAGAAAATGGGATCTTTGTCCATCAGACACATTATACCGAGAAGGTTTTGAAAAGATTTTATACGGACAAAGCCCATCCAACAAGTACCCCGATGGTTGTGAGGTCGCTTGATCAAAAGAAAGATATTTTCAGACCTCGAGAAGATAATGAAGAAATTCTTGGTCCGGAAGTACCATATCTCAGCGCGATTGGAGCTTTATTGTATCTTGCTATTAATACAAGACCTAATATATCTTTTGCTGTTAGTTTACTAGCAAGATATAGTTCTGCCCCAACTCGCAGACATTGGAATGGGATAAAACAAATTTTTCGATATCTTCGGGGTACAATGGATATGGGATTATTTTATTCATCCGGCTCCAAACCCGATCTAATTGGTTATGCAGATGCAGGTTATTTGTCTGATCCACATAAGGCTCGGTCACAAACAGGCTACTTGTTCACTTATGGAGGAACTGTTATATCGTGGCGATCCACAAAGCAAAGTATTGTTGCCACCTCTTCAAATAATGCAGAAATTGTAGCCATACATGAAGCTAGTCGAGAGTGTGTTTGGCTAAGATCAATGACACAACATATTCGAGATTCTTGTGGATTGGATAGTGGGAAAGATGTTCCAAAAATCATTTATGAAGATAATGCTGCCTGCATTGTCCAATTGAAGGAAGGATACATCAAAGGCGACCGGACAAAGCACATATCACCAAAATTTTTTTTCACTCATGATCTCCAGAAGAATGGTGATATTTGTGTTCAACAGATTCGCTCAAGTGACAATTTGGCAGACCTATTTACAAAATCACTGCCTACTTCAATTTTTGAGAAGTTGATAAGGAAGATTGGCATGCAACGATTTCGTGACATCAAGGGAGGCCAAAATGAGGGGGAGTAGAATACGCACTGCACTCTTTTTTTCTTCACCAAATTTTTATCCCACTAGGTTTTTCTTGGTAAGATTTTTAACGAGGCAGTTCTTCTAAAGCGTATTCTACCCAAAATGCAATGACATTCAAGGGGGAGTGTTGTAAATAAATTATGGTGAATGTCATTGTTACCATACAATAAAACTTGTTTTTACCGTACCCGAATTTACCCCCGGTAAATATTTTACCCCTCAACCTAACATCCAATTGGATTCATCCCTTTGGCCATTTACTCACCATAATTCCCTTTGTCCTAATCTTAATACCATCTTCCTTTACATAATATTCTTTTGATTTTATCTTATTAAATTAATCATTCTCATTTGTTTTTATCCTCCCATTTTTACCTATAAATACCCCCTTCATTTCCATACATATTTACATCTTTGATCACCATAAACTCACTCTCTCTAAATTTCTATATACATCTCTTTTCCTCTCTCTATCATTAATATAATTATTTTTTATTTCTATTATTATTAAAATTTTATTATTTCTCACAAAGTTGTATTATTATCTTGATCAAATTTGATCAAGTTTGTATTATTCTATCAAATAGTGAAAATCTCCCCCAATTTTATAACATATACAAAAGAATCGATTCTAACAGGGGCATTGCAGCCATACTTTCTATTCCTTGCTATATCTCTCTCTCTCTTTATTTTTTCCTTTCCTTTTTCTTTTCTTCTCGATGTTACATACCACTCCTATCACTCTCACCTGGTTGATGTAAACGCTAAATACCATTAGTTTTTTCTACTCTCCAGTCCACATTGTAAGCCCATTGGTCCATTAACTCGTTAGTCTTCATTGTTGATGCATAAGAAAGCTGCGTCCCTACTATCTAAAGTTTTTTATCTTTTTTTTTTTATATATATACAAGTCATTGTTGAAAGTACGTAGGACTTGAACCAATACCTCACCTCTTTTGCCTTCTTGCAAGAGTACCATGTTTGATTATAAGCCAGTGAGTTATGCTGTTGATTACGGAAAAGTTACATAGAGTGTCACCATAAAATTGTTGAATGAATATTCACCTTGCAGAATTAAACAAAAACAAAATATCGAGCTTAAAATTACTGTGTTGTTTAATATTATTCTGAGAAACATTGCTTTTTGGCAGGAAGAATCAGGGAATCCATTTTCTCTTATTATTTCTGGGGAGGGTTTGATCTGATCATATTTGATTCTGAAACTATAGTTGTAGACCAGATAGTCACCAAAGCTAACATCTTTCTCTCCACTTTTTGCAGCATCAGATTAAATGGGGGTCACAAAATTTCTGGAGACTGCTTAATTAAGATGAAACTGGGAAATCAAAAACTTTAAGTTGTAAGAAGTAACCGCCATAAGTTTCGGCGCAATTCAACTTGAGAGCAACCTTATTTTCTAAGTTTGAAAATGCAGAAAGTATTCTCACACTCTAGCTGAAGTAGTGAGCATAATATATATTTTTTTTTCCCTTTGTTTATTGGAACGTGGACGTCATTTGTGTCGTTAGGATTTAGGAATAGTTTAGGTGGTAGTGGGGGCGTGGGGCCCATTAGGTAGTAAAAAAAAAAACCGATGACTTTTGACTGATTAAAAATATGTGAAAGGCTAAGCTAGTAGGGATGGCAATGGGTGTCTGTTGACGGGGAATCCCCGAATGGGGTACGGGGATGGGGGCAATTTTCCTCCCGCGGAGGTGGGGACGGGGGACGTTTTGGCCCCGTGGGGAATTTGGGAATGGGGGCGGGGGTGCTCCCCCCGACCCACGGGGACCCCAAAATAAGCAAATATACAAAAATACCCTTGAGTCATTATCCGATTAACCAATAAGTTAGAATTGGGCAGTAGGCAAAATTTTTGAGATGCAATTGTTGAGTTAGTTGAATGCAACAATTGGATTTTATTTTAGTGTTCTAGTAGTAACCATCTTTAATTTTCTTGTCTTATATTTTGAATCATGTAAGCCAAAATAATTAAACTAGTAATAATTTTTTATTTTATTGTCTTATATTTTGAATAATGTAAGCCAAAACAATTAAATTTATTCATAAGTTAACTTTGATTACTTTAAATCTATATATATATATATATATATATTACCAATTTTTATCTATCAAATTGGGGAATGGGGTCCCTGTGGGGATTCGATTCCCCGCGGGAAACGGGAATGGGGCAATTTTCCCCCCGAACGGGGAATGGGGATGGGGACGGGGGAACATTTTTGAAACGGGGGTGGGGTGGGGAACCTTTCCCCGCGGGGACCCCGGCCCATTGCCATCCCTATAAGCTAGCAACAAAAAGATACTCTATACATAACACAGTCCAGTGTCCAACATTGTCACACAAACCAATAGCCTCCGGTTGCTCTTCATTGTTCTACTCCTGTCTCAAGTTCAACACAGCAGGTACGTACTTTCATGAAATAATACATATTGCTCGTTAACAATTATCACTGTTCTACACTTTTTGGTATACTGAAGCAGACGTATATATATATCATTTTTGAAAAAGTGCGTATAGGATCGGCCCCATAGAGGACTCACCGAATGGCAAAATATGCATATTTATTTTTGATTTAAATACTCTCTATTATAATATTTTTTTTGATACTAGTCGTGGAAAGTGAGATTCAAACCCGAGAGCTCACCCCTAGACCTCACCCCTTGTTGGAATAGTGTTGCTATTTTTGAATCCCACATCGTGGAGTTTGAGCTGGGGGGGGGGGGAGGGATTTGTTTTGCTTGCCTTAGTAAGTCATCCCAAAATTAGAGTATAATTATATCCTCACATTTATACTAAATACTCTTCTTCTTTTAGTAAAAAGAGCAGACCCTTTTCTAGTGGTGCTCCGGAGACGTAGGCAAAATTGGCTGAACTCCGTTATCAATTTTTGAGTGTGTTCTTCTTTTATTATTCCGCCCTTTAATTTCCGCATTTGTTTATTTGTTTAGTATTCAACATTGGCCGGCTAAGCCGTCTTATCTCTTTGTTGGCCGGCAAAGCCGCCTTATTTCTTTCTTGGCTGGCAAAGCCACCTTGTTTAATTTGTTGGCCGGCTAAGCCGCCTTTGTCGGGTATAGGTTGTGAATTATAACACTGTGCAAGTGAGTCCTGTCTAGGAGGCTGGATTTTAAGTGAACTACTATTCCTCCAGTCTTTCCTGGGGATTTATCTTGGAATGATAATTCTGTCTAAGGAGATTGGCTAGGCCATCTTTCCTGGGAATTATCGAATCAGTTCAATTCACTAGTTGTTTAGTGGGGAAATTACCCGAGTTTTCCCAACAAGTGGTAGCGGAGCCAAAGGTTCTTCCTTTGGGCTATTTGAAATAGTTGAATACTATCCTTTAATTTTGTAATGGCGGAAGCAGGTTCAAAACAGGCTACATCAAGTACACAGTCAGGAGAGATGGCTTCCACATCCAGATGGTCGAGGATCCCAGTATCTAGTTCGAAGCTTGCTGTGGAGATATTTGACGGTACCGGTCATTTTGGCATGTGGCAGTGTGAGGTCCTTGACTCGTTATTCCAGCAGGGACTTGATGTTGCTATTGAAGAAGAAAAACCTAACGATATCAGTGACAAGGAGTGGGCCAACGTAAACAAGTTGGCATGCAGAACAATTCGATCGTGCTTTTCCAGGGAGCAGAAATATGCTTTCAAAAATGAAGTTTCTACACACAAACTGTGGAAGGCATTGGAAGACACTTTCTTGAAGAAAAGTGGTCAAAATAAGCTTCTAATGAAGAAGAGATTGTTCCGGTTCGAGTATCGACCAGGTTCTATGATGAATGAACACATTACTCTGTTTAAAAAATTAGTAGCAGACCTGTTCAATTTGGATGTTATATTTGAAGATGAAGACTTGGCTTTGATGCTGTTATCTTCTTTTCCCGAAGAGTTCGTGCACTTGAAGACAACATTACTCCATGAGAAGGAGAATGTATCCTTAGAGGCAGTATGTTCGGCTTTGTACAGTCATGAGTTGAGACAGCAGGACAAAGTGAAGAACAAAGCACCTGCATCAGATGAAGCCTTAGTGGCTAAAGGACGACAGCAAGGCCAGTCAAAGGGAAGAAGAGGAAGATCCAAGTCAAGAAGCAAAGTTGCCAAAGATGAGTGTGCCTTTTGTCATGAGAAAGGGCATTGGAAGAAAGACTGTCCGAAGTTGAAAAAGAATGGAAAGACTCTACAAGATGCAAATGTTGCAGAAAGCAAAAGTGATGCAGAGTCAGACACTTCTTTAGTTGCTTCACCTTCAACATCACATGTTGATGAGTGGATTTTGGATTCTGGTTGCACCTACCATATGTGTCCTATCCGGGAATGGTTCTTTGAGTTTGAAGAGCTCAATGGTGGGGTTGTTTATATTGGCAATGACAATCCATGTAAAACAGCCAGGATAGGTTCAATCAAGCTGAGGAATCATGATGGATCCACCAGAATTCTGAGAGATGTTCGATATGTTCCAAAGTTGAAGAAGATTCTTATCTCTTTGGGGGCTTTAGAATCAAAAGGCCTAGTTGTCACTATCAGAGATGGAATTCTTAAAGCAACGTCAGAAGCTTTGGTGATGTTAAAAGGAGTGAGGAAGAACAATCTATATTACTACCAAGGTAGTACAGTGATTGGGGCAGTAGCAGCAGCAACTTCTGGAAGCAAGAAGGATGCAGAGGCAACAAAGCTATGGCATATGCGTTTGGGACATGCTGGTGAAAAATCCTTGCAGATTCTTGCCAAGCAGGGATCGTTGAAAGGTACGAAGACTTGCAAATTGGAATTTTGTGAGCATTGTGTTCTGGGAAAGCAACGAAGAGTGAAGTTTGGCACTGCTATCCATGATACCAAGGGGATTTTGGACTATGTGCATTCAGATGTGTGGGACCTGCCAAGACTCCATCCCTTGGAGGTATACACTATTTTGTCACTTTTGTTGATGATTTTTCCAGAAGAGTGTAGGTATTTACAATGAAGAAGAAGGATGAAGTGCTTGGGATTTTCCTTAAATGGAAAACTCAGGTTGAAAACCAGACAGGAAGAAAGATTAAAGTTCTCCGAACAAAAAATGGTGGAGAATATACGAGTGATCCTTTCTTGAATATATGCCAAGATTGTGGCATAGTTAGGCACTTCACATTCAGAAAAACACCACAGCAGAACGGGGTGTCAGAGCGTATGAACAAGACATTGGTGGAGAAAGTTCGTTGTATGCTATCTAATGTTGGGCTAGGCAGAAGTTTTTGGGCTGAGGCTGTGACATATGCTCAACATCTTGTTAATCGGTTGCCACATTCTGCTTTAGGTGGCAAGACCCCTTTGGAGGTATGGTCTGGGAAACCTGCTACAGATTATGATTCTTTGTGTGTGTTTGGCTCCACTGCATACTATCATGTGAATGAATCAAAGTTAGATCCACAAGCAAAGAAGGCTCTATTTATGGGTCTTAATGCTGGAGTGAAGGGATACCGTCTTTGGTGTCTAGAGGCAAAGAAGACTATTATCAGCAGGGATGTTACCTTTGATGAATCTGCCATGTTGACTAAGGTAAATCCAGAAGAAGCTGGTGGTACTTCACAGCGGTGGAGTGTGTATCAAAGCAGGTGGAGTTTGAGCCTACTATGGTGATCCCAGCTAAGAGCACCAATGGTGACTCTCCATTGACAGAGGAAGAGTCAGATGAAGAAGAGGTTCCGACCTAAGAACCTACGTAGCAGTTCGAGTCAATTGCCACTAGTAGAGCAAGACGAGAAAGGAGAAAACCAGAACGTCTCATTGAAATGGTGGCCTATGCACTTCCAGTCATTGATGATGTTCCTTCCACTTTTTCAGAAGCCATTCGAAGTTCTGAAAGTAGTAGATGGAAAGATGCTATGGAGGAGGAGATGAATTCTCTTCAGAAGAACAAGACATGGAAGTTGACACAACTACCGAAGGGAAAGAAGGCAATTGGATGCAAATGGGTATTTGCAAAGAAAGAAGGATTTTCTGACAAGAATGATATTCGCTACAAGGCAAGATTGGTGGCTAAAGGCTATACTCAGAAGGAAGGAATTGACTATAATGAAGTATTTTCTCCAGTTGTGAAGCATTCCTCCATTAGAATTCTGTTGGCCTTGGTAGCACAGTTGAATTTGGAGATAACTCAACTTGATGTGAAGACCGCGTTCTTACACGGTGACTTGAAAGAGGAAATCTATATGACTCAGCCAGATGGATACAAAATTGCTGATAAAGAAAATTGGGTGTGCAAACTAGACAAGTCGTTGTACAGTTTGAAGCAATCACCAAGACAATGGTACAAACGATTTGACAAGTTTATGTTGGGTCAGAAGTACACAAGGAGCAAATACGACCATTGTGTGTATTTGAGAAGACTACAAGATGGGTCCTACATCTATCTACTCTTATACGTTGATGATATGCTGATAGCTGCAAAGAGCCAAGTTGAAATTGAAAAGTTGAAGGTTCAATTGAGTAGAGAGTTCGAGATGAAGGATTTGGGAGAAGCCAAGAAGATTCTCGGCATGGAGATACGCAGGGACAGAGAGGGAGGCAAGCTTTGGCTGACTCAAAAAGAATATTTGAAGAAAGTACTACAACGTTTTGGCATGAATGAAGGGTCAAAACCTGTAGGTACTCCGCTTGCTCCTCATTTGAAGCTTAGCAGCCAGTTATCTCCGCAGACAGAAGAAGAACGAGAGTACATGACCAAGATCCCATATGCTAATGCAGTTGGAAGTTTGATGTATGCAATGGTGTGTACGAGACCAGATATTTCACAAGCTGTTAGTGTTGTGAGCAGATACATGCATGATTCCGGCAGAGGTCATTGGCAAGTTGTGAAATGGATTCTTCGGTATATCAAAGATACCGTAGATGTTGGCTTAATGTTTGAGAAGGATGAATCACTTGGTCAAGGAGTGGTTGGATATTGTGATTCTGACTATGCAGGAGATTTGGATAAGCGAAGATCGACGACGGGCTATTTGTTCACTTTAGCAAAAGCCCCTATTAGTTGGAAGTCTACTTACAGTCAACGGTGGCTTTGTCTACAACGGAGGCAGAGTATATGGCTATTACAGAGGCTGTGAAGGAGGTAATTTGGCTTCATGGGTTGCTAAAAGACTTGGGAGTTGGTCAGAAACAACTTGTAGTATATTCTGACAGTCAGAGTGTTATTCATTTGGCAAAGAATCAAGTCTTTCATGCACGGACGAAGCATATCGATGTTCGCTATCATTTTGTGAGGGAGATTCTTGAACAAGAAGAGATACTTCTCCAAAAAGTTTTGACTTTGGAGAATCCTGCAGATATGTTGACCAAAGTGGTGACTAGGGCCAAGTTTGAACATTGTTTAGACTTGGTCAATATCCTGCACTTTTGAGTTGGTGCCAGTTGGCACAAGTTGGAAGCACTATGAAGGTTGTTCTTTGTTTGGTTGAGAAGATTAGTACTTGGTGGGATTTGAATAGAAACAAGGTGGAGATTTGTGGGAATACTGTTGCTATTTTTGAATCCCACATCGTGGAGTTTGAGCTTGGGGGGGTTTTGTTTTGCTATAAATAGAACTTCCCCTTGCCTTAGTAAGTCATCCCAAAATTAGAGTATAATTGTATCCTAACAATTATACTAAATATTCTTCTTCTTTTAGTAAAAAGAGCAGACCCTTTTCTAGTGGTGCTCCGGAGACGTAGGCAAAATTGGCCGAACTCCGTTATCAATTTTTTGGTGTGTTCTTCTTTTATTATTCCGCCCTTTAATTTCCGCATTTGTTTATTTGTTTAGTATTCAACATTGGCCGGCTAAGCCGCCTTATTTCTTTCTTGGCTGGCAAAGCCGCCTTGTTTAATTTGTTGGCCGGCTAAGCCACCTTTGTCGGGTATAGGTTGTGAATTATAACACTGTGCAAGTGAGTACTGTCTAGGAGGTTGGATTTTAAGTGAACCACTGTTCCTCCAGTCTTTCCTGGGAATTTATCTTGGAATGATAATTCTGTCTAAGAAGATTGACTAGGCCATCTTTCTTGGGAATTATCGAATCAGTTCAATTCACTAGTTGTTTAGTGGGGAAATTACCCGAATTTTCCCAACACCCCTCTTGTGCTTTGACACAAGAATGCCGCTGAGCTACAAGCCCATTGATTACTCTCTACTGTAATACTCTCTATACTCTCCCAAATGAAGAGAGAGCAGCTTCATTTCATAATAGTAAGAGGACAATTATAATCTGTAGTTCATCAAGAATTGCATGTGATACATCATGCACTAGAATTCTACCAGTATGAATAAAAACACCAAAAAGACGTTCCCAGATTTTATCTAAAGCAATCACCAAAAAAAGGTTTGTGCAGTCATCAGAAGAAACTAGGTAAACTACTCTCGCCACCCTCCAAGAAAATATAAGCGCGACAGCTTTGTGGTGTAAACATTCGAAGGATAGCAACAGCTTGGTAGAGCCCAATTGTTACTAATGGACTTTATTTTACATAATTTTAATATATGTATAAAAGAGCAATTATATCATTAAACCGTTCGTAGGATTATAGTTTATAAATCTTTTTACATCATGCATATAAATGATTGAATAATAAACCCAAAATCACTCCCTGAAGCGAAGCCTTAACCACCAGCTTAAGTTTTGAAAATGTGAAATATCAAGCGGGAGGGATTAAAGAAACCCCACCCAATCTGCGCACCTATTTGCTTCCCTGAAGATGTGAAGAAGCTAAATTTGGCATGCTCATGGGAGCATCTCTTTGACAAAAACCTGCCACCCATAACCCATTCGGGGTTCGAATAAGACCTCTAGCACTAGCATGTCGATCTGCACCCTCAACAGTACCATTACAATTAAGTTTAACCTATTTCCGAGCTGGGTACCATTGGATGAGCGATAGGAAAACCATACACACGTGTTACCATCACAGTAATAACCAACTCAACAGCCCAAATGTAATCACCGGTCATATTCAAAATCTAGGCAATTGGATTGGAAGGAGCATCACGCTCGTGTTACAAAACAAGAGCATTCCTCCAATTCTAGAGCCGCTGCATATAAGTCCTAAAGGCAACACACTAAGGAGTAGAATTATGGACAATTGTATGGTTTAATAGATTGGATAGTGAAGTATGTGAAAAGAAATGTGCATCTGGATTTGAGACCAAACCCCACAAGCAAGGCCGTAGTCGGAGTTGTTTAAAACCAAGTCCAGCAGAGTTCTTTCGTTGGCAAACAATGCTCCAATTCACCAAATGGATCCGATGAGTACATGAGGAAGAGCCCCAAATAAAGCCCCTGCAGCATCGTTCATTTTCATTACTAATCCCTGCATTTACATGGAAAAAATGCGCAAGGCGGCTGAAACAGGTTCATATGGATATCAACAAGTCAATGATGAGTTATGCTAGTACTTGAACCTTTGTCCCTTCCAATGGTATGAGGAAAGAGTACTAGACTGCAATTGACCGAGAGGCTGAATTAAACTCTTAATGATCTTCATATCCCTTATGGGTGGTGTGTGGCGTGCTATACACTTGATAAGATCAACTATATGAGTGTGGAATGGGTCGTTCCTCTGACGATGTGTTTGCAGGTGCTCCTCTAGAGTATTCATAAATTATCAGGTGCGCGCATGGCTGTAATGGGCAAAACTGCGATAACACCAAGAATTGTGAAGGTATAATATGATTGGTAAGAACAGTGACTTACCAAGGTGTTTATTTGTTCATAATAATCGGCTGTTACACTCTTAGACATGAATTACTAAGATTTATCAGTCTGAGCATGGTTCATAATTTACGGACACCAAGACCGATGTATTACACTCTTTAGTCATAAAAACCCAACAAACAGATTATTTTTTCAATTTTTTTCTTTTTGACATATGCGGGGAATTGTTGTGGAAAAAAAAATATTCCAAAAGAAAAAAAAAGGTGTATTATTATTTGCTCAAGTCTAGTGAAGACTGTTAGAAAAAATGTGGAGCTTACTAAGTCCAAATTGGATTAGAGAAAATAAGGCTTTCCTGGTCTTTAGGAGAATTGACAGATTCTTTTTGTTTTTCGAAGGTTAACCTCTTTTTCCCATTCAAATTCTGTCCTCCTCTCTTTTTATTAATAGAACTCTAATCAGCAAAGTAACCACATCATCAAGGAGATGACAGAGTACCTGCAAACTACAACCAGATACAATATATCAATCTACACAAACAAAACCCAGAGACTAACACTGTCAGGTAGACTAACTCCCCAATTACACGAAGGAGAGTTTAACATGGACACCTCTCCATCTCTTAATACTATCTGGGCAAAGCAAAACATCAGTAAAGCTATATGGAAAGCTAGGTTGCTTAACCTTGATCCATACAATCACTCTCAGCAGAATATGATCAAATAAAAGACTCCAATCTACCTCCTTATTCTGAAAAATCACCCTATTACGAGTCAGCCAGATGTTCCATACAACCGCAAAGAAAACAATCATCCAGAAAGACTTAGCACTTGAAGACTCCACCAAACCGAACCATTGGATGAAGACATCCTCAATACTAGAAGACATACACCATGTCATTCCCCACCAGGAACAAATCTTAGACCAGAACATCCATGTGAACCTGCAATGAAGAAATAAATAATCCCTAGATTCCACTGCATCCTTACCCAGGGGCAAACAGCATCAGACACATCAATTATATTTCGGTATAGCAGATTATTTTCTCGACAGTTTCTGACATCCTACCTCCTTTGGTAGGAGCTGTTGAATCCTAGGAAGACTTTGGATTTGTCAAAATATCTTTCATTGTGTCTGCTCCGGTTTTAACCATCCAATATTTACTAAATTTTCCAACAAAGCCATCAAAAATATACTCTCTCTATATATATATATATGTAAAACACTGTCTTTCAATGCTGTCTGACAAAAAACTTTCTCAGTTTATGAGGACACTTTTGCTATATTTTATGCACTTTGACAACAGGGAAGGTATATAATATAAAAATCAGTGGGAAGATTAGTCCTAGGTAGGAATACCTAATAAAAAAAAATCTTCATTTGTAAGTTTTAACCAGTAGAAGTTGATGTGCAAGTCTAGCTGAGAAACCATGTTTTCCAAGTTTGAATGAGAAGAAAATTTCTCACCTCGTGCAGGAGGAAGCTTAGCTTAGCTTCGTTGGGCTTTCTGGAATTATTTGATATTCAACCGATGACTTTGACTGGGTAAAGTTATTAGGATAAGCAACCAAACCAACGAGATACTCCATATATAACAGTGCAGTATCCAACATATTGTCGCACAAACCAATATGCAAAGTGTTCTATAGCTGCAAAAAAAATGAAAATATTCCATCTGATGCTCCGGCTGTTCTTCCTACTACTCCTCCTGTCTCAAATTCAACACAACAGGTACGAATTCTCAAGAAACAACATTAATTGTTTGAGATTTGTGAACATTTTTTCTATGTAGTACACTTTTGGTACTAAAGCAGATATATATATGGTGTATGTATCATTTTTGGAACTAGTGCTTACAGGTTCAGCCGGATGGAGAAATACGATAATAGAGCTGAAGGGAGACCACCAAGGCCACCGCCAGGGCCGACAACAGGACCAGATCCCCCAGAGGTGCGCTAGTAATTAACCATAAAACAAGAGCAAGAAACCCTTCACACTTCAACTGTGAAGTTGATGTCTGTGTGCCTTCTCAGTCATTTTAATTCTAAGCCTTTCTATCTGTGTATGAGTGGATTCAATAAGGCATATAAGGACAAAATTTGCATACCATAATTGATTTCTTTATGTCGTGATAGCAGTATTTCAATTTAATTAAAACTTTGATGGTTAACTTCGGACTACGCTTCGAAATTATTAAAACTGTAACTTCAATCCCTGATGTGTAACTCGCTTAATTTGTGCTCCTCTCCCACTGAAAAAAGACAAAGATTGGAAAGGTGGTATTGTGAAAATTTATAATGGAATTAGACTGGGTTCTTTGTATGGAAAATTCGCCGCAGTTTTATCAATTTGTAAATTCTTAACGTATAAGTTCAAAAGAATGAAATCTGCAGTGTTTTGATGTTTTCATTTCTAATTTAGCAATGGAAACCTACCTATTTTGTTTTGTGGTAAGTCATCCTGTTGCCATTACTCAAATTAAGTGGTAACTGAGTTAAATTACATGAAAAGTATTTCAGGAAGAAAGAAAGAGAGCACATTTACTTCTTTTATACATATATATATATATATATATATATATAGATATATATTATTAAGACATTTACTTCTATCAAAAAGAACAGAACACATTTACATCCAAGCAAAACCTACCTATTCCTCCAATTTATTCGACAGATGAAAGTGATCCTCAAAACCAGAATTTAAAGTTCAGTGCCTCTTTTTTTGTTTGATTTTGACGAGCAAATACCAACCCCCAATGGACTTACGATGTGGACAGGAGAGTAGAAAAGAGATGGAATTTAGTATTTACATCAACACGGTGAAAGTGATAGGAGTTGTATAAGTAAAAAAAAAAAAAAAGAATAAAGTCTTTTTTTTCATCCCTATAAGGAAAAAAAAGGATTAAAGTTTTTTTTTTTCATCCCTAGACCTCAAAGTTGGAGTCATATCTGCTCTATTGGATTTAAGCTTGTTTTCATCCCTAGTTTGCCTTATTTAGCCTATTGGGTTAGTAAGACCAAAATTTGGAAAAAAATGCTAGAGTGGCAGCTTATGTGGAACTAACATGTTAAGGGTGAGCAGTTTGATTTGTGGGCTTGACCTGGCATGTGGGTTTCACATAACCTGACATGCACCGGAAAATTTGGCACCTCAGCATTATTTACAAGATTTTGGTCGAATTGACCAAAATAGGCCAAATAGGATAAACGTAGGGATGAAAACAAGCCGAGATCTAATATAAGGATGATTTCTAACTTTAAGGTTTAATGCAGGGATGAAACCGTTAAAAACAAAAAAGAAAACAACAAAGGAATATAAAACAGCAGCTATAGGCTGCAGTGCACTATTTGAGTCAATTCTCCGTACATGATCTCCAACATAATTGCAAAGACTTCTTTTGATTAAAAATGGGTATGTGGGTTAAGTCAACAACAACGAGCGCTTTAAACCGTCACAACTATATAAAAACCTGTAAGGCAGGCTAAGCCTGTAGAAAAATCCATACACAATGCTGCTGCTTCCCTTAGGTTCTGCTTACTTTTTACAACAAACCTACCTACTAACGGAGGGAAGTCATCCTTGAAAAACATTTTCTAGCTTATGGCGACTATATATTTTATGTTCTCTGACAACTGTGAACCAAAATAGGGTGTGAACCCTTGGGAGTTAGAAGTAGTAACCACGAGAGGTTGCTGGGCGCAAGTCAACTTGAGAGCAATTTTATTTTCCAAGTTTGAAATGGAAAATTTTTCACGCACTATATAGCTGAAGCTGGTTTAGCTTACTTGGGACGGTGGTCATTTGACATATTCAACTGATGACTCTGACTGAGTGAAATGTGAAAGGATAGGCAACCAAAATGATTCTCTCTCTATATATAAATATATAACACAGTCCAGGGTACAGCATTGTCAGGCAAATCAATAGTCTGTGCAAATTAGGGACTTCAGCTGCAAACAAAATGAAGCTATTCCCACTAATCCTCCGGTTGTTCTTCGTAGTGCTTCTCCTGTCTCAAGTTCAACACAGCAGGTGCGTACTTAATTTCATGAAACAATACACATATTGCTTGTTAACAATTTTCCCTATTGTATACTTTTGGTAGACTGATGCATTCGTATACGTATCATTTTGGAAGCAGTACTGCATATAGGTTCGGCCGAATAGAGGAGTCCCCGGATGTGGTCCTTGGCGACGACAGAGGTAGACCAAGGCCACCCCCAAAACCTCCTGTTGGACCAGATCCAGGAGAGATAAACACTCCACCATAAAAATTTACAAGAAGAAACTCTTCACACTTGCCCTGTCTGCTGTTGATGTCTCTGTGACTTCTCTGTCATTTTAGACTTCTATATATGTATTACAGCAGGATATTATCATGCTGATTAATCAAGTGTACACATGTTCCACTAGGCATCACCCAATGGATCGGACATACTTTGCAAATCATGGCTTTGGGATCAGAATTTCAATTAATAAGCATTTGATGATTATTCTTTGGATATATGTTTGCTCATATTCAGAGTGTTTCAAACAGGTTAATGTCCTGGAAAGAAGGATGGTATTAATTACGATCACAATGTCTAAATTTCACTCTCACCGATAATGTTTGATATCATTAATTCTTGTCATTTTTTAAAAGTGAAGTTAACATGTTTTCCTTATTTTAATGAGATTAGGTAGCTCTCATCTGATAAACAAGAAGCTAGCCGACTGGTGGATGGGCTTATAATCAGACTCGGTTCGCTTCGCTGACCAGCTGTAAACTAAATTATCATTTGTAAAAGCGTATTTTACTTCTAATTTGAATACTTAATATTATAATAATCTCTATTAGTTCTCTCCCAACTGAGGAAAGTAAGGTTTCATTTGCTTTATAACAATAGGAGGACATTTATAAGCAGTTCATCAAGAATTCTAATAAAAATGCAACTAGAATACTACATCAGTATGAAAAAACACCAAAAAGAGGTCCCCAAATTTCATCTTAGAGGAAAATAAGTATACCCTTACTACAGTCTACAGTGGGGTTTTTTTTTTTTTGGTCGTAATTGAGGGATAGGTTGTCAGAGGACTTATGAGAGAATTTGCGTCATGTTATATAGTGAAGGCTCAAGAAATAATTTTATACTCTTAACACCCTCCTGAAGGATACACTAGGATTCGAGCACCTAATCTATTGATCATAATGACTCTGCCACTATATCAAGTAACTATTTTACCAAAAAGCATAAGCTGAGGCCTGAGAAATGGTTTTATGCTCTAACAATCATAAGCTAAACAAGAAATTTTTCCGTCGATTGTTTATGGACCTGAACCCGCCTCCTTTGTAGTTTGTTTTAAAAAATATCCAGAACCTAAGTGGAATATAGCGTGTGGTGTAAGAATTTAAGCATTTTATATAGTTGCTCCGGTTTAAAGCGTTACTGTTGTTGACTTACCCCAGATATCGCAATTTTCAATCCAATTGCAATGAGAGCACTAAATCCAGTAGTAGGCAAAACCCAGGAGGGAGTGTGCTTTTATTTTAATTTGGGAATTGCTCGGCCTATAGGTTTGCCCAAAAGAGGAAAATACAAGATGAGAATAAAGAAGGGAGGTGATGAGGGACAAGAATCTACTACAACAAATTCCCCCTATCTGTGTTTTGCAATCCTCCTATAGCTATCCTTTCCCTACGATCAGAACAAAACCATTCCTCCTAACTTCATTGACCGTGTCTTTCTAACCCGATTGCTTCTTCTGGGTTGAGCTTGGGCTTCAGAACTAGATGGATCAACACAGTCAACTCCTCCTCTTGGGCCTCATTACCAACTGATCCATTGATATTCCTGTTGGGCCCGGTGGCACTATCTTGCGGAAATAATATCACCTCACAAAGAAATAAACAAGTGGAGGACAAAAAGAAATAGATGACACACAGTATTTAACGTGGTTCACCCAAACACCGGGCTACGTCCACAATCCCGATCCCACCGGAAAAACTTCCACTATAAAAATAGTAGGCTTACAAGAGAGACTTTCCTAAATTTTAGGGGTATAACAAACCTAGAGTTCTACCCAAAATAGTGCCCCACAAGGTGTTTCCCAAGTGTTTGTCAAAAATACCCCTAAGGTATTTTTTCTCACTATTTTGTCACTCCCTAATTTAAGAAGGGAATTTTTCTCCTCAATTTTTCTTCCCTCCCACACACTCTCTTTCACTCTCTTATTCACACTTGTTGTGATTGTTGGGATGATTTGAAGAGAAGAATTGGTGCCTATTTATAGGCATGTTGACAGGGACTAATCTGCAACAAAACTAGCTTGCAGGGACTGAACTGAAAAAACTTAGTGATCCACTAGCTTAGTGCTCCATTAGCTTAGTGGGGTTGGTTTTCATTAATGCAAGTGGTGATCCCCCACAATTAGTGGAGGAACCACACACTAACAATTCTCCCCCTTCCGACTACATGTTGGGGGGATCCACCAGTCCGGCAGTATTCAAACTTCCCTCTTGGAAGTGTCTTTGTCAGCATGTCAGATCCATTCTCTTCTGTATGGATCTTCTCGAGTTGTAATTGCTTTTTCTCTAGCACATCCCTGATCCAGTTGTATCTCACATCTATGTGTTTCGATTTGGAATGAAATGAGGCATTCTTCGCAAGATGGATAGCACTTTGACTATCACAAAATAGTTGATAACTATCTTGCGAGAATCCAAGTTCAGTTAAGAACTTCTTCATCCACAACAACTCCTTGCATGCTTCCGTTGCTGCAATGAACTCGGCTTCTGTAGTTGACAGAGCAACACACTTCTGTAACCTTGATTGCCATGACACAGCTCCCCCTGAAAAATTAATCAGGTATCCTGATATAGATTTTCTGGAACTAACATCACCAGCCATATCTGCATCAGTGTATCCAACCAGCACTGGCTTGTCTTCTCCAAAACACAGGCACATTCTGGAGGTTCCTCGTAGATACCTGAAAATCCACTTGACAGCATTCCAATGCTCTTTACCAGGATTAGAAAGGTATCGGCTCACCACTCCGACTGCGTGAGCAATGTCTGGTCGGGTACATACCATGGCATACATCAAGCTTCCCACTGCTGAGGCATATGGAATCCGCTCCATCTCTTTCCTCTCCTCATCCGTAGATGGACTCTGCTCAGGACTTAGTCTAAAGTAGTTAGCAAGAGGACAGCTGACTGCTTTAGCTTTATCCATGTTGAACCTCTGAAGCACTTTCTCAATGTACTTCTTCTGAGACAACCATATCTTCTTGGCTTGTCGATCTCGAACAATTCTCATCTCGAGAATTTGTTTTGCTGGCCCCAAGTCTTTCATGGCGAAAAACTTGCTTAGCTGTGCTTTCAAGCTGTTGATTCTGGAAACATTCCGGCCAACAATCAGCATATCATCCACATAGAGTAATAGGATGATGAAGTCATCATCAGAAAATTTCTGGACGAATACACAGTGGTTTGAAGTAGTCTTCTTGTATCCCTGTTGCCCCATCACAGACTCAAACTTCTTATACCACTGTCTTGGGGCTTGTTTTAAGCCGTAGAGGCTCTTCTTCAATCTGCAAACATAGTCCTCTTTTCCTTTCCGCTGGAAACCCTCTGGCTGCTCCATGTATATTTCTTCTTCCAAATCACCATGTAGGAAGGCTGTTTTGACATCCATCTGCTCAACCTCCAGGTTAAGACTCGCAGCTAATCCCAGCACTGTGCGGATTGAGGTCATTTTCACCACTGGTGAGAAGATTTCATCAAAGTCAATCCCTTTCCTTTGACTGAAACCTTTGACAACTAATCTTGCTTTGAATCTTGGAAGTGGACTGTGCTCTTCATGCTTGATCCTGAACACCCACTTGTTTTTCAAAGCTCTCTTGCCTTTAGGCAGCTTCACCAGCTCAAATGTCTTGTTCTCATGCAAGGATTTCATCTCTTCTCGCATGGCTTGAATCCACTTCTCCTTATGCTCATCACTAACAGCTTCATCATAGCTATCTGGTTCTCCCCCATCAGTGAGTAATGAATACTCGTTTGGAGAGTACCTAGTAGAGGGTTGCACGGCTCTTCCAGACCTTGTGCGATAAGGAGAATTACTTGATGGCGGAGGAGGGTCATCACTAGCTGAATCATCATTAGCTGCATCATCATTGCCATCATCTTCAATAGCATCTGCTGGCTCATCTTCAGCAGGATCATCTGGAATTTCAGGATGAATATCCTGAACATCATCTCCAACTTGTCTCGGCGTCTCTATTGGAGGTAACTGAAACTCCTCTAGATCATTACTAGGCTTCTCTGTTTTGTCAATGTCTTCTATGGTCTGATCCTCCATAAAGACAACATCTCGACTCCTGATAAGCTTCTTCTCCACTGGATCATAAAACCTATAGCCAAACATGTCTTGGCCATAACCGATGAATACACACTGTCTTGTCTTGGCATCTAGTTTGCTTCTTTCATCCTTGGGGATGTGAACATGAACTTTACACCCAAACACTCGTAGGTGATCATAGGAAATGTCCCTTCCTGACCACACCTTCTCTGGAGCCTCATACTGAAGAGGAACACAAGGTGAATGGTTCAGCACATAAGCCGCTGTAAGTAGTGCTTCACCCCAAAAGACCTGTGGTAACTTCGAGTGAGAGAGTAAGCATCTTGTTCTCTCAATCAAAGTTCTGTTCATCCTCTCAGCTAAGCCATTCAATTGTGGAGTTTTGGGTGGAGTAAACTGATGTCGAATACCATGCTCTTTGCAGTAAGCATCAAATGGACCTATGTATTCACCGCCATTATCTGTCCGGATGCACTTCAGCTTCTTTCCTGTCTCCCTTTCCACCATAGTTAGAAATTGCTTGAAGACTGACAATACTTGATCTTTAGATTTCAATGTGTAAGCCCAGGTTTTCCGTGAGTGATCATCAATGAAGGTCACAAAATACTGGGCACCACCAAGGGACTTGTTGAAAGGCCCGCAGAGATCTGAGTGTACCAGTTCTAGCACATCTTTCTTTCTATAAGGAGGAAAGCTCTTGAAAGAAACTCTATTTTGCTTACCAGCTAGACAGTGACTGCACTTCTTCAGCTGGATTTGGTTCAATCCTGACAGAACATTCTTCTTGACCAGCTTCACCATTGACTTCTCATCCATGTGTCCAAGGCGTCTGTGCCACAGCTGAACTTGACTGTCGTTCTCCACAACATTTACATCATGCTGAGGAATCTTTGCCTGGGTCACGTACAACTTTGACACCTTTGTACCCCGTGCCACCACTAACGAGCCTTTGGTGAGCTTCCATTGACCATTGTAGAAGGTATTACAAAAACCTTCCTCGTCGAGCTTATCAACAGAGATTAGATTCAAGCGCATATCTGGAACATGCCTGACATCTTTCAGAAGCAGCTTCATCCCATTCATGGTCTCTAAGCAAACATCTCCTTTACCGACGACCGTTGAGAATTTATCATTCCCCATTCTTACAGACCCAAAGTTACCGGGTGTGTAAAATGAGAAGAGTTCTCTCCGTGGTGTAGCATGAACAGTAGCACCACTATCAACTACCCAGCTTGACTCTTGGATAGTAAGGTTGATGATATCATCATCACAGACAACATTGAATTCTCCAAGAGAATTCGCTTCATCATTACTGCTTTCTTCTTTCTTCACATCTTTGTCTTTGTTCTTCTTCTGGTCCTTTTTGAACTGTCGGCAGAATCTCTTGATGTGGCCCTTTTTCTTGCAGTAATGGCACTCAACATTGGCAAACTTGTTGGATTTACCCCTGCTCTTGTCTTTGCTACTTTGACCTTTGTTCTGACTTCTCCCCCTTGTCACTGTGGCCAAGACCTCTGACTGTGAAGAAGACGAGCCTTGTGTTTTTCGTCTCATCTCTTCATTCAGAATTCCACTTTTGACGGTTGCCATACTCACGACACCGTTAGGTGCAGAGTTTGTAATTGAAACCTTCAAGGTTTCCCATGAATCTGGGAGTGTCGCCAAGACCATAAGAGCAAGCACCTCATCGTCGAATTTTATGCCCATGCTAGACAGTTGGTCCACGATCCCTTGCATCTCATTAAGGTGATCTGCAACCATTTTGCCTTCTTGGTATTTTACTTGCATTAGCTTCGTCAAGTAAAATAGCTTGTTGTTCCCTGTCTTTGAGGCATATAATTCTTCGAGCTTTTACCACAGTGTTCTAGCATGCTCAATGCCAGAAACGTGGTTGTAAACATTATTCTCAACAAATTACCGTATATAACCGCAGACTTGGATGTGTTCAAACTCCCACTCCTCGTCTGACTTTTCTTCAGGTTTTACCGTACTGAACACCGGTAAATGCATCTTCGTCACGAACAGGAGATCCTTCATCTTGTTTCTCCATAAGTGGTAATTTGTGCCATCAAGGGTGATCATCTTGTTTATCCTCGCCTCCATCTGGATCAAAGACTGACTAGCTCCTCGATCTAGGAAAATCCTTGCGGTGAATAGTGCCCGTACAAGTAGTGAATTGAACTGATTCGATAATTCCCAGGA
>JAKUCV010002402.1:22471-93011 GCA_028386065.3 Turnera subulata
CAAGGTGTTTCCCAAGTGTTTGTCAAAAATACCCCTAAGGTATTTTTTCTCACTATTTTGTCACTCCCTAATTTAAGAAGGGAATTTTTCTCCTCAATTTTTCTTCCCTCCCACACACTCTCTCTTTCACTCTCTTATTCACACTTGTTGTGAATGTTGGGATGATTTGAAGAGAAGAATTGGTGCCTATTTATAGGCATGTTGACAGGGACTAATCTGCAACAAAACTAGCTTGCAGGGACTGAACTGAAAAAACTTAGTGATCCACTAGCTTAGTGCTCCATTAGTGGGGTTGGTTTTCATTAATGCAAGTGGTGATCCCCCACAATTAGTGGAGGAACCACACACTAACAATTCCCTTAGTCAAGTTCGTATTTATAACACAAATTCAGAAAATCTGTGCAATTTTATGTTGTAAATCCTATACAAAAGAATCGACTCTAACAGGGGCATTGCGGCCATACTTTCTATTCCTTGCTATATCTCTCTCTCTCTCTCTTTATTTTTTCCTTTCCTTTTTCTTTTCTTCTCGATGTTACAAATACATACCACTCCTATCACTCTCACCTGGTTGATGTAAACGCTAAATACCATTAGTTTTTTCTATTCTCCAGTCCACATTGTAAGCCCATTGGTCCATTAACTCGTTAGTCATCATTGTTTTTTTGTTTCCCACTGGTATCCCGGCCAGTCCACTTTTAAGGACATCAAAGGCACCAGACTAAATCCAGCTCGACTCGGGTGACGCACCTAAATAATGGTGGGTGAGTCTCCCAAATGAGGTTTTCAGCATACACGAAGACTCCTATTTTTTTTTTTAATACAAGTCATTGTTGAAAGTACGTAGGACTTGAACCAATACCTCACCTCTTTTGCTTTCTTGCAAGAGTACCATGTTTGATTATAAGCCGGTGAGTTATGCTGTTGATTACGGAAAAGTTACATAGAGTGTCACCATAAAATTGTTATAACAGGGAATCCATTTTCTCTTATAATTCCTGGGGAGGGTCTGATCTGATCATAATTGATTCTCAAACTATAGTTTTAAACCAGATAGTCACCAAAGCTAACATCTTTCTCTCCACTTTTTGCAGCATCAGATTAAATGGGGCGTCACGTACAAAATTTCTGGAGACTGCTTAATTAAGATGAAACTGGCAAAAAAAACTTCAAGTTGTAAGTAGTAACCGCTAGAAGTTTCGGCGAAATTCAACTTGAGAGCAACCTTATTTTCTAAGTTCGGGTATGCAGAAAATCTTCTCACAGTATTCTAGCTGAACCTAGCTTAGCTTACGGCATATTCTATATAGTGAGCATAATAATCTTTCTTCCCTTTGCTTACTGGATATATAGTGGTTATTTGACATATTCAACCTATGACTTCTGACTGATTAAAACGTCAAAGGATAAGCTAGCAACAAAAAGATCCTCTCTATATATAAAGATGACACAGTCCGGTGTCCAACATTGTCACACAAACCAATAGCCAGTGCAGATTAAGGTATTTAGCTGCAAACAAAATGAGGCTCTTCTCAATGATCCTCCGGTTGTTCTTCATTGTTCTACTCCTGTCTCAAGTTCAACACAGCAGGTACGTACTTTCATGAAACAATACATATTGCTCGTTAACAATTATCACCGTTCTACATTTTTTTGGTATACTGAAGCAGACGTATATATCTATATCATTTTTTAAAAAGTGCCTATAGGATTGGCCCCATAGAGAAGTCACCGCGGGATGTCGTCCAAGGCAAAGACAAAGATAGACCAAGGCCACCCCCAAACCCTCCTGTTGGACCAGGCCCAGTTGTGGTAAACCATCCATAAATATGTACAAGAGGAATGAAGCGCGATTCACAGTTGCCCCGTCTCCTGTTGATGTCTGTGTGGCTTCTCAGTCATTAATTTTACATTTATGAGAACTTATATGTATTACTGGATATTCGTGATTGATCAGGTGTACAAATGTTCAAAAAAATAAAGTATGGTCATTAAGGAATCAGCCATTAATGTACATACTTTGCATATCATGGCTTTGGTATCAGGATAAACATTTGATGGTTCTTTTGATATAGATATTGCTCATATTTAGTGTGTTCAAATAGCTTAACTATCTAAAGATCTGATCAGTGGACCTTGTTCCCAAGCGATCGCAATGTTCAAAATTTTTACTCTCCAAGGATAATATTGTTTGATATCCTTGTCTTTTTTTTTTTTGTGCTGTGAAGTTAACAAACATGCTTTTTTTTTTTTAGATTAGCGTGTCCCATCTAATAAACAAGAAGCTAGCCGATGAGACGTTGACCAACAATAAACAAAATGATCAATTTTAAAAGCATATTTACTTTTGATTTGAATACTCTCTATTATAATACTCTCGATTCTCTCCCAACTGAAGAGAGTCTCAGCTTCATTTGTTTCATAATAGAAAGGGGACAAATTATATATAATCTGTAGGTCATCAAGAATTGTGATACATCATACACTAGAATTCTGTGAGTACGAAAAAAAAAAACACCAAAAAGAAGTTCCCAGGTTTTGGTTTGCGACCTACTCATAAACAACAGCTTTGTGAGGGTAAACATTTTTTTTTGTATTCGGAAACTACAACGGAAACCTTCGCCAAGAAGGATAGCAACAGCTTTGGAAGATCCAAACTTGTTAGTAATGGACTTAATTTTACATTTTTTTTTCAATCTGAATCGGTTGGAAACAGTTCGCAGCATTGTAAATCCTGTTATATGATGTAAAAGCAACCGTTTAGGAGGCTAAACAAGATGTGAAACACCAAAGCGGAAGGGATAAAGTATAAGACGCCAACCAATCCGCACTCCTATTGATCACTCCCCTGAAAATGTGCCATGCCCGTTGGGGCAACTGTTGGACAGCTCCAAGGAGACTGAACCAAATGTGAAACGCGAAGCGGAAGGGATAAAGCATAAGACGCCAACCAATTGGACGAAGCTGAATTTTCCATGCTCGTTGGACAGCTCGAATTTGCCCGGCAGACCGCCGACTTTGAAGCTCTACACGCTGCAGTTCTGAGATAACTAGGAGTGCATCCTTTTCTACTTCCAAAAAATGGTAACCCAGCTCCCATGCTTTTTTGGAGGCCAAAGAAGAGACCCTATAACTCAGCATTCAGAGGCGAACAAGAGCAAAAACCCGCCACCCATTGCCCATCACACTCGTCTTAAAAACACGAGCATTTCTCCAATCTCAGAGCCGACACACAATAGTCCCAAAGACAACACAACACATTAAGGAAAGGAATAAAATTATGGACAATTGCATGGTTTGATAGATTGGATAATAATCAATCAGACAGTGAGTGAAGTATATGAAAAAGAAATGAGGCGGCAGAAACCTGTCAAAGGTCCGCCATATTGCTACAGCCCGTTCACAATCCCGTGAAAAAAAAAAAATTATTAGCAATAGCAACAAAATCATCTTTCATAGGTGGACCAGTGCCTTCAAGTCACAAATCCAGCCAGAACTTGGCCTGTACTTGTCACGGCAGAACTTGCACACCCACAAGGCATCTGGATTTGAGACTAAACCCCCACCCTATTGCAACCAAGGCGGCATTTTGGGGTCGGAATTGTTTAAAACCAAGTCCACCAGAATTCTTTGGTTGGCAAACAATGCCCCAGTTCACCCAATGGGCCCGATGAGTATTTGGGGAAGAGCCCCACATAAAAGCCCTGCAGCATCGTTCAATTTCATTCATAAGCTCTGCATTTGCATGGAAGAAAAATGGTCAAAGAGTCGTTAAAAGAAAAAAAAAAGAAAAATTCATGGCTCAAAAAGTTATTACAATGTACGATGTAGTTGCCCATGAATTCTTTGCTTCCTTCACCCTTCATAAAAAAATTAAGCATTTAGTAATACATATACTTTATTTATCTACTCCATCACAAAGATTGGGTATGGACATTAAGAAATTTAACTGCGATAACATATAAATTTGTATTTTCATTAATGAAAAAAATCATATTATGTATTTAGAATGATTGGTTTTGGAAACTTAGAAAATAATATAATATATTACTATTAATTATGAAAAAGAAAAATTATAAGGCCAATATATGTTGTCCAGGTTAAAGTTTAAACTTTGAGTCTGGCATATTATTAGAATTTTTTGAAATCTCGTTTTGGTTTCAAGTATTCAACCGGTGCCTAAAACATTAGATTTATCAAATATAGTTATCAACTTTCACTTTCATAACTTTTTTTAATTCATAAATAATTAATGTTTCCAATTTTATTTTTGAATGACTTGCAATCTATAAAACAGTCTTTCAAATTCTACAGTGGTTAGAGGAAAGTAGAACAGATTTCTGATTGTTTATGTATTTTGAAAATCAAACAGTAATTCTCCTTGGTTCTTCTCCTTTCTTCTTCTTTCCTCTAGTTCTTAATGGATCTTCATTTCCTTCCTCTTGTTCTAATTCGATGTTCATGTCATTTGCTGAGGTTCTTGATGATGTTGTACTTTAATATCTCAAAAATATATTTATATTGTTTTTTCAATCTTTTTTGATTTTTTCAGCATGAAAGAGATTCCCTCAAAGAATGTAAAAACTAGAAAGCATAATTCCCAAACATGAACTTGTGAGCCCAAGCTCACCCCAGAACTTGTACTTGTGATGGTTAATGTATTTGTTTTTGATTGTTTTCTTATCAAGGTCAGATATTAGCTAAGCTAAGTGTTTTTAACTTCGGAACTATAAAAACAACCTGCAAGCCACAATAGTGGGTGGTCTTAGGCAGTCCACAAAAGATCCTACCTACTCACCGAGGTGATCATCAATCAAATAGTAACCATAAGATTAGCATAAGAAAATAATAACCACGACATATTTCATAAATGTTTTCTCATTCACTTGCTCAACCAAGCCTCCCTTGATGGCATGACGGCGTAGTGGTTATTTGACACATATTCAACATATTAATTTGGCCAGTAAACGTGAAAGGATAAGCCATAAAGAATAGGGGCTGCTCACCTCTCGTCTATTTTTTTCATAGTTCCTCCAATTGATCGTTGATAATAAGCCATGCCATTCTTAATTGATCTAACAGTTGCAATTATAACTTCTGTACTTTATTTATTTTCCATACATAAAAATTCTTTCTCACAACCAAGCAAATAACAGGTTTTTGTTTAATCCCCTTTCATTGAAAACAAATAAAAGAGTGATATGGCCTCTTGTATGAAGGATAATACAGATGACTTACAAAAGATTATCAATGCAAATAATTATAATAATGTGCTTCATATGTTTGCCTATTGGTGGGGGAAAAGGTACTTGTGTTTATATATAAATGCAAGAGGCCATATAGTGCTTTATTTGTTTTAATTGGAGAGGTTTAAGCAGTTTTCTACTATTCTCAATGGAAAGGGAAGCAATTCATATTGGATTTATATTTTATTTGTTTTCAATGAAAGGGGTTCAAGCAGAAACTTTTCATTTGCTTAGTTGTGTGAGAAAAGGTTTTATGTATGGAAGAAAGTCCAAAAAAATAAATAAGGTGGAGAAGTTATAATTTTAACGGTTAGATCAATTAAGAATGACATCGCGTACTATCAGCCATGGAGGAATTGGACAAGAAAAAATAGACTAGCAGCCCTAAAAGTACATAAAAACAGTTTTTCAACAAAAAGTATATAAAACACACTCCAGGTCCAGTGTTGTTTGACAAAAAATTTAAGGACCCTTCCTTTTTATATTTTATGCATTTTTTAGTGGGTATAATTTATGCACTTTGACAACCAAGAGAGGTATATAATATAAAAACTAACTGTTACAACATTAAAATTCTATAATAGTAAGAGGACAATTATAATCTGTAGTTCATCAAGAATTGTGATACATCATGCACTAGAATTCTATCAGTATGAAAAAAAAAAAAACACCAAAAAGAAGTTCCCAGATTTCATCTTAAGCATTCTCCAAAAAAAAAAACTTGTGCAACCATAGGAAATTAGGTGAACTACTCTCACCACCCTCCAAAAAGAAAATATACACAGTAACACTACTAATTTGGTCTTACTAAGGGATATTTCTGGGGACCTTTTTTTTGTTATAATTTATGAGGGAGAATTTGCAACGTACTTATAAGCGCGGCAGCTTTGTGGTGTAAACATTTATTTTTGTCGAGAAGTACAACGGAAACCTTCGTCAAAGAAGGATAGCAACAGCTTGGTAGACCCCAACTTGTTAGTAATGGACTTTATTTTACATCTTTTTTATTTATGTATAAAAGAGCAGTTATATCATTAAACTATCGGTTGGAAACCGTTCGTAGGATTATAGATCTTTTTACATCATGTAGAAGCAAAGAAAGAAAGAAAACCATTAGGAGGCAGAAGAAAATGTGAAACGGGGATTAAAGATACGCCACCCTAATTTAGCAAGCTAAGCAAGGCCGCATTTTGTAGTCGGAGTAGTTTAAAACCAAGCGCACCAGAGTTCTTTGCTCCACAAACAATGCCCCAATTCACTAAATGGGTCCGATGAGACATGGGGAAGAGTCCCAAACATTAATGGGCAAGGTTGCTAAAACAACTATGGTTTTTTTCCATCACAGTTTACAAGGGTCATAATCCCTTACAATCTAATTGCAACAAACATATCCTTCACAAATCACAAACTCCTAAATGATACTGCAAAAGGCAGGCGACATTTGCAACGAATGGTGAGTTTTTTTTTTTTTGTTACATTTTGTGAGGGAGGATGAATTCCCTTATTATATAATGGCGGATCTATTTGTTTTTTTTTTTTATTTTTCTTTATAATTTGTGAGGGATGTATATGTTGACTACCGACTAGGGGAGATTGCAACGGATGTTGTCATAAAGCACCATTCCTTACAAAATCCATCATAAAACATTCCTTACTTCCTTTCCGTAGAAATCCATTGGCGGAGTATGGTTATTGCCCCACTTAGAAAACCACTCACAAAGTGTTTGGTAGGGATTTCTCGTCAATTGTGTTACAAAATCCCTAATTGATTTGTGTTAATGCGTGGTAGTGAAATTAAGTAGAAACAAACATTGGAAACTAACTATTACAAAATTAAAATTCTATTATTTTCTCTGGGAACATTAATTAGACTGTTTCAACCTTTCAAATAAAAGTAAGTTAAATTTTTTTCATTAATAAAGACTACTTTCATTGAAAATGATAAAATTACATTTATTTTTTTCTAAACATCATTTAGTTTTTTCTTGAATTTTAAGTCCGCATCAGGACAGTCAGGCGTTAGAGCACTTTATTTTGTTACTAAGAACGTAACAAAAGTCAAACAATTTATCTATGGTGTATATCAATTTTCTACGAAAATATATTATTTTTATTTTTTTTGCTTTAAAATATTTTTCTTGCATATAAACTGCAATGCCCACATATACTTAACAAAATTTTATGGGATTGCACATGCAATCTTTGTTTCCTTCACCCTTCCATAAGAAATCTAAACAATTAGTAATGCATACTTTGGATTTGAGTCTTGTATTTTAGTGCAACTTGTTTTACTCTCAATTCGGGTTTCAAAATATTCTAACAGGTCCCTAAAACGTTAGATTTATCAAATAGACTTATCAGTGTTGATAGTAGGGATGGCAAAAATCCCCACTGTCCCCGGGGATCCGCGGGGATTCTCCGCCGTGGGGATAGGGATGGAGAGGATTATTGACCCGTGGGAACAGAAATGGGGAGGATTTTTAACCCGAGACTAATTTGGGGATGGGGATGGAGATCATAGCACCCGCCCCGCGGGAATCCGCAAATATATAAAATAACCATTTTACCCCTCTAGTTAATACTCCATATAGGATTTTTAGTCATTTTATTCAAATACAAAACAAAAAAGATAAAAGAATAATATAATACAAACCACAAGTTAATATAATTCAAATTCACTTACTTTTATTGTATTTTCTATTATCATGTTGGTTATATTTAAAATTTTTGTGGTAATATGTAGTGTTAGATAGTAATATATAATTTGTATTTACATTATGTATTTTGTAATGGCTTGGAACTAAAGTTCAACTTTTCTAGTAAATATTTAAAGATGAACAATTTGAGTCGCGGGGACCCGTGGGAATCCGCGGGGAGTACGGGGAGCGGAGATGGGGACAAAATTCCTCCCACAGCGGAAAATGGGGATGGGGATGGGGATAGTTTTAAGTCGCGGGGACGGGGCAGGGATTCCTCCACCCTCACAATCCCCGCCCCGCTGCTATCCCTAGTTGATAGTCTCTTTCGTAGATAATACTTAATGTTTTTTATATATGCTGGAATGGCCTAAGTACGCACTTTCATGTTCTTGCTCATGGTTCTTAGTTAAAGTTTTTTTTTGTCATCTTTAGTGTCTTCTGTGATATTTACCGAGGCTATTCTATTTTCCTTTCTCCGTGTAGCATAAAAAGACCTTGTTTTCATATTGTTGCATAAAAGTTATTAACTTAATTAAATACAATTTCTAATTGTTAAGGGATGATCAATAATCTTTCCAAGTCTATATAGTAGGAGGAAGATAGGATAAATTTCTTGAGCATTTGATGTATTTAGAATATTTTTAGAACTGAACCGTAAATCCTGGCCATCTGCTCTCACCAGTATATTCTACTTTCTTCCTTTCTAGTCGTCTTGCAGTGTGATTTTCAGTCATTTGCTTATTGATGGATGAATCTTGTATTTTTATTATATCCTAATAAAATATCTCAAAAACCTATCTATTTTTTTTTAACAATTTATTACAAACATGCTAAACAATGTAAAGAAAGTAATATCTTTTACTTGTTTTTTAAAAACAATTTATTACAAACATGCTAACAATTAAAGAAAAGTAATAGAAAGTATCAAAAAAAAAAGTTAAGGATGGATTATCTAGCTAACTGACTATTTGTTCAGCGCTTTGATTCAATAATAAGGATGGATATCTCGCTAACTGACTATTTGCTCAGCGCTTTAATTTGTTAACAAGGATGGATATCTAATTAACTGACTATTTTCTCTGTCAACAGTGATGTTCTCGTCTGTAATGTCCTCTCACACCGTGCTTGTAACGTTGTACATCAATAACGATTGTGGTTGAAAATGAAGCGTAACAAACGAGGCAGTCCATAAAAGGCCGTCATGTCTACTCACAGCAGGGAGGTCGTCATGTCTTCATCAAAAAAAAAAAAAAAAGAGGAGGGAGGCCGTCATCATATAGTAACCACAATAGAAGTTGGCGCAATTCACATATTTCAGAATTTTTTTCTCACAGTTGCCGAACCAAGCCTACCTTAATGGCAACAGATTATCTGGCTGGGGCAAAAAAGAAAAAAAAAAACAAATAACAGATTACTTTGGCGAGTAAAAACGTAACAGGACAAGGCATCAAAAAATATACTCTATAATATATGTAACAGTCTTTCAACCAAAAATATATAAACACAGTAATGTTGTCTGACAAAAACTTTCTCAGTTTATGAGGACAGTACTTTTGTTATATTTTATGCACTTTGACAACCAACAGGAGAGGTATAAAATATTAAAACTTCAGGGGAAATATTAGTCATAGGTAGGTTACTCTTCTAGCATGTAAAAGAAAACACTTCATTCGTAAGTTTTAAGCAGTAGAAGTTGATGTGCAAGTCAAGAAGAGAAACCATGCATTTTTTCCAAGTTTGAATGAGAAGAAAATTTTCGCACCTCTTGCAGAAGAAGGAAGCTTGACTTAGCTTCGTTGGGCTTTGTGGAATTATTTGTTATTCAATCCATGACTTTGACTGGCTAAACTGAATAGGAGATAACTAATTACGCAACAAAACCAACGAGATACTCCATATATAACAGTGCAGTATCCAACATTGTCGCACAAACCATTCTATGCAAAATAATTCTATAGCTGCAGAAAAAATGAAAATATTCCATGTGATGCTCCGGTTGTTCTTCCTAGTACTTTTCCTGTCTCAAATTCAACACAACAGGTATGTATTCTCAAGACACAACATTAACTGCTTGAGATTTGTGAACATTTTTCTATGTAGTACACTTTTGGCACTAAAGCAGATATACGGTGTGTGTATCATTTTTGGAACTAGTGCTTATAGGTTTGGCCGGATGGAGAAATCCCTCTACGAAAGTGCAGGGAGACCATATAGGCCACCGCCACCGCTGCTAACTGGACCAGATCCCCCAGAGGTGAAGCATTAATTAACCATAAAACAAGAACAAGAAACCCTTCACACTTCAACTGTGAAGTTGATCTCTCTGTCCCTTCGCAGTCATTTACTTCCAAGCCTTCTATCTATGTATCAGTGGACTTAATATAAGGCATAAAAGGACAAAATTTGCATACCATACTTCATTTCTCTATGTGATAGCAGTATTTCAATTATGTCATGATACCAATATTTCGATTCAAATAAAAAGTTGATGGTTCTCCGGATAGATATGCTTTTGCAATCAGGTTTTAAATTATCTAACAGGAAATAACTAATAAGTCGATCTCACTCCGCATGTGATTACAATGTCCAAATTAAAATGTTTGATATCATAATGTCTTCTTTAGGAGAAATTAAGCAAGGTGGAGCGGCTAACCTACATCTAAATTCTAAAGCATATTCCCTTATTTGAATAGGCTAGTATATTAATCTCTCCCAACTTCTGCCTGAGGATCAGATTTCATTTGCTTCACTAATAATAACAGGACTTCTTTTTGTCGAAAAAACAACGAAAGTTAAGGCTATAGGTCATCGAGAATTGTGCCACCCATGCATTAGAATTATAGTATGAGTAAAGACCAGAAGAGAATCTGAGGTTTCATCTAAGGCAATCCCCAATAAAATTTGCAGCCTTTGCAGTCAAATAACCGAACGCTTACCAACCGCCAAAAAATAAGACTTCCGTCAGCAAATCTTTTAGGCAGACATTGGCCGTTGGACTCCAAGTTGAGAACCCACAAAGTTTAAAAATCAAACCGTTATCACCCCACAATAGGAAAAGAAAACGATGCCCAAACAGAATACTAAAATGAAACCAAATATGAGGGACAGTGAAAATTGAATACATGAACAAGGCTACCAAAAGCCACCTTCTCCTAACTGCTTATCACGACTAACCAGCTGACTCAGAGACAAAATACAGGGGTGTAATGCTACATGTTTTGTTTTTCATATGCAACTCTCCGTAGACTCTGTAATCTATTTTCCGCTGCTAGACATCCAAGGGAAGAGCGTCGTGCCTGAGCCCTAAGAGTTGAGAAGCTTTTCTTTGAACAAGCGGGGAAGCACTTCATGTGCACTGATGTCTATAATCTCTGGATCCCTATAAAAGGCATGAAGAAGTATGAGTCAGAAAAACAATGCTCATCCCATAATAATAGTCTTTAAAACAATCTATTTGTGCTGATGTTTCCAAGAACCATTTCCCCAGTTTTTTCTTTATCCTTGAACCTAACTATGTGTAGTCCATGTTTCATTCAGCTAAGCTGAAGTATTGCAGAACTCCTGGACTAGAAAATTCCGAAATGTAATCCATTATGGCATAAAGCACATTCCTGGTAGATCCAGATGTCACTAACTGTTGCCCAAATACTGAGAATAAGCTTTAATATGCTTTTGTAATGTACAAAATTGAGGGCAAACAGAGAAACCTGCACAACGTTTTCCCCTTTTCGCTGGTACTAGGAATAAACCAAAGTTTTCGCAGAAAAGGTGACTCGTATTGAAGAAAGAAGCCATCATGCTGGCCATGCTTCCATTTCCTTGATCCTTGACCTTTCCACACCTGCCAAAAGGTATGCAACTAATAAGACTCAACTCCAACTCGCAAAGCATAGGTGTACCAGGCAATTAACAACCCTCAGGGTGAAATGAAAGCCCCGAATCTGAACGAGTTATAACAACCAACTGCGGACTGATTGGCTTAATGTGACAGCAAAACTGTGCAGTATACCAAAATCTAAACAAACCGTAGTTGCACTTGACTCCAACTAGCAGATACCATATAACAAGACCATGATGAACATGAGCCAGCTGTATCTTAAGATGAAACACTCTCAGTTTGTCCTTACCCCATAGATTTTTGGCAATGCCCCTTGCGCTCATTTACACCATTAATGATTGTTTGAAACATGCAACTCAGTTTTGGGCTCTTACAAATACATCAACAATCAGCACCAAGTTTACGATAAAACAAAATCAAACAACCCCTCAGAGCAGCACACTAGCCTGTGCTCATCAAAAGTTATACTACCACAACAGATTCACAAATCACAGCCTAATTCAAAGAGAATCATGACATCACAAAAGCAAAAACACATGCTCAATAGTCTAGCACTCAAAAGAATAATAAGCAATAGAGAAATGGAGAATAAGCAGTGGAATACATCCTCTCAGAGAGCCAGTAAGTAGGTGCCCAATAAAACCTTAAAGTCATACTAATCGAGTTCATGAGTAGATAGTTTTTTCCTGAATTTTCTTCAATCCAATACATAGATGTAATTGAAGTGTAACCCCTACAAGAAGTTTCCACTTGCCGGTGTCACAATTTTAAGGAAACCAGCCCCATGACTATCGTAGGACTTCTACTGAGGCTTCCAAACCAAAAATGTTGACATCTGTCCCTAGGACGGTGCCAGGATTACTAAGAGAATCATCATGAAATATGTGACACGTCAGAACTAGAAGCATCTTTTTTATAAAAAAAATCAGAATTATCATCACTCCTTTTATTGTGGTTATTATTAACATGTGTTAGAGAGAGAAACTTAGTCAAACAACATTATTTCTTCACAACAATGTATGAAGATACCTAATATGTGAATACTAGGCTAAAACAAAAGCCTGGTCTTCTTAAGAAGACAAGTAACATAAAGAAGCAAAAATGTTACCTGCGGATAAGATATGATACTCTTTTGCACCACTAAGCAAGCTGCTCTGGAGAAAGAATCATCAGCATACTGTCTAAGGAATGAGAAACAGCTACTGTGTGTTTGCGGTGATTCAAAGGCCTGCAAAGAATACAAAATGAAGGTATTGTTAATAAAAACTAGGAACACCATTTGGTCCCCTATTTTTATCTATAAAACAACTGCACAGGCTCAGATTGATTAAACAGAGAGCATGGCTGTGCAAACATTGGAGTTTATAATTTTCAAGGTTGATACCTTATCAATATTGACAGCTGGAGCATATTTTTCTGTATCAGTTTTGTCCTTATCAAGAAGAAAGTAAACCCTAGGATCCACTTTAGAAGTTTCATGCCATGCTCTTATAGCTCCTTCCATGGTCTCGACAAGGAAAGAATACATATCTTTCCACAGTTCTTCAGGTCCAACTTTCGCAGACTATAGAAGCAAAGGACATGTCAGTTTTTTCCCCAAACAAGCTAAGAATGTTATAAATAAAAAGCTGCTAGCCCTACCAGATTTAGGCTCTAAGGTTTTATACAAAGCATAAAGAAATAGCAAATCAAGATTTTGTGACAAGCATTCAAAGACTACAATGAAAGACAATAAACCACTGAAGAAAACTACGCATGAGCGATGTAATATAGCAAAACCATGTACACAATAAACCTTTTCTTGATATACTACAGACCATTTCAGATTTTATTTTCTCCAAATGCTTTGTCACATCCACATTGGATCTTATGTTTTCCACTTCTTGAGCTCGTTTTTTCTCCTTCGCCAACTGGGCAATTCTCTTAATCTTTTTTGATACTTCAGTGCTCTGTGGATTGTATTTTAAAGCCATTTGGAAGGCATCCAATGCCTACATGGACAATAAAATGCATCAATCCCAAATATTTAACTACTTTACATGGAATTCTGCATAACAAACGAAAAGGAAATCTCTCAAACAAACCTGGTCATATTGTTCCATAGCCTCCAAAACACACCCTTTCCTGAAATAGCCCTAAAGATGCATTAAAATGGCACTGTTAAAGGAAATGGCAAAAAGAACTAGACAGCATAATTAACTTTTAATAAATAAATAATTTGGAGCACCTTTTCCCATTCCGGATTTAGTGTGATTGTTGTCTCAGCATCAGCAAGCGCCTTATTAAGCTTCACCAATTGTAGAAACGCTGCAGCTCGGTTGCTGGAAAGTGCCAGAACAAAGTGCAGTTCAAAATGCAGAAATATAGTGTACAAGTACCAAAAAAAAACACAATTTAGGAGAAGCAAAACTAAACTGATTCTCAAAAGCAATAGATCAATAAATGGCCAGACTCAAGACAATATATAATCGTATTCACCGTGTTAATTCTCGAGAAAATCAACAGTAATGGATATCAGCATGTTTATTGGATCACAAAATTCAATAACTAACCTTTTAATGGATGATGCATAGCACATGGAGTTCAGTCATTTACAAATTTACCATTACTAAGAGTTAACTATATCATTTGCAATTAGAGTGTAGGCAGTGCATTTCTAGAATTAGTTTACATTGGGACCAGCAGTTCCTTTTAGCAAGAAGAGAAAAAAGGTACATAGCATGCCACCTAACCCAGGCATTGGTATGATTTTTCATGCCCATAACGTTTCTATTTGAAGATTCACAAAGTAATTTCAGTTTATTCCTATTTTCTGAATTAAATCAACGCTTGCCACAAAAATGCTAGGCATGAAAAATCCCCAGACAATGCCTCCTAATTAATAAGCTCTGTTGTTGTGCTGAAGTTACAGTTACTTGTATATTTTTCACTCCAGTTCTTGTACCATGTAAAATCCAGATTCTACAAATTTCAAAAGTATTGTTTTTCAAATATTTCTTCACAAACACATAGTTCATTAAAAGCCTTCCTTGCTGTTGATGCTGCTGGCCTTCCAATAAATTCAATCCAACCAAATTTGAGTGTTACAGAGTTAGCTGGAACCAACCAAAGAGGTGAATTTGCGGTAACCTCAACTTGCTCTGTGGAAGATTTAATTATATGTACCATACAACAATTCATTCTACAAATCTTTCGTTTTATCATCACCATGTTAATTACACCATGCAAGAACAGTTCTTTGCCACGAGCTGACCAAAAAATTATCCAAAACTTAGAAAGGATACTTTCCCAATCAGGATGTTACTTATGCTTTCGAATTTACCACTGGCATAACTGGTACTTCTCAGACACCCATCCTTACATCCCAGTTCAGACTTATTTCGACTTAAAACTACAAAGATATGAACACAGGACCATCAATGACATTTGTCCACTCAATACCATTTGAGGTACTTAGAAAATGATTCCACCCAACAACATGAAAAAAATTGTTATTGAGGATCAAAAGTACACAGTAAACGGGCTTTGCATATGAATGAAGATCAACTGTGCTTTAGTTACGAACGAAATTAAAACCACAAGTAAAACAAACCAGTGAATGCCTAACAGCAAACAACTGAACACCCAATTGAAACAATCACCAGAACTATCTTATCAGAAACTCAAGATTCCATTTTGATAAGTACTAGAATACGACCCGCAGATTCTTCTTCCATATTATTTGAAAAAAAAAAAAAAACAAAGAGGGGTCTTTTCAGTTTACCTATAAAGGGTGGGATTTGAAGGATCGAGCTTGATAGCCTGAGTATAGATAGCGGCAGCTTTAAGATAGTTCCCGGCTTTGAAGAATTCATTTCCTTTATCCTTCAACGATTTCTCCTCCCCACCATTACCTTGCGTGGAGGCTGCTGTGCCTGATCCTTTCTCTTTATCAGCCATTGGTATTGGGTAGTAGCTATAGAGAGCTGGATTCGTCGCAAACTAGTCGTTTCGGGGCACTGTTTTTCTGTTTGTTAGGGTTTATGAGAATGGCGGTTTTTGTGTTCCGATTCTCAATTTGCTGGTACTGTCTGGACTGTCTATAGTGTATGTGATGTGCAAAGTGAACTTGTGTGACTGTGTCTGTTTGTGAAATAAAATATTTTTAAAGAGAAAAAAAAATGCTTACAAAAAGGATTGATTGAACTCCCTTCTTTTTTTTTTAGAAAAACAAAATAAAGCATTTTTTAAAGGTAGAAAATAAACCATTCTTGGAATCTACTTTCTCATTTTAAAAAAAAAAATGCTTACAGAAAGGATTGATTGAACTTCCTTCCTTCTTTTATTTTTTAAAAGTAGAAAATAAACCATGCTTACACACTAATCGAATTGTTAGTGGTATTTTTTGAGCAATCGATTGCGTTTGCACTACGAGCTAAACCCTTATTATAATGGTACTTCGAGACAAGAATATTTTTGAAGAAGCATTCACAACTATTCGATTGAAGGAGTAACAAAGATCCATGCCACCTCCTGATAATTCAACAAAGAGCCTTCTTTTATCATTTATTTTTTGTGAGAATTTTCATTTGATAAGAAAAAGCCTTGGTTGATAATAACCAGGTGAGAGTACGGTGAGAGTTTGGTTCTTTTGTTTGATCATCTTAAACTTTGGTTTGGTTTTTGGGTTGACCAAACGTCTACCACGCTGTTCAAACCGATGTTCGAAGCCCAAAGACCCAAAGACCAAATATCCGAACTTTCTTTAGTTTAGACAGCTATTGTTCGAAATGTCTGAAATTTTGTATAACATAATGTATTATCTTTTTCAATTTCTAAAACAAACACAAAGCATTTTATCAGATCTAAATAAACATAAAATAAGACAACATAATCAATATTTCAAGTTCATTATAAAGCCAATATACTAATAAGCCATTCATTTTTTTGGCCTAAGACTGAGAACAATATTAATATATGCAAATATAAGATAAAAAAAAAAATAGCAAATCGCACAAAAATCATCGCTGCCCTCTATCCACCTCTTTCAAGATATTAATAACTATGCCAAAATAGTTAAGTCAAGTGTATAATTGAGTTGCAATGATGCGACTCAATACAAAGAAAGTAATTGATATTCATCCAATCTAATTTGTCTTTAATTATTTTTGTAATAGTAACGGTGAACCGTGTTGTCATGTAATATAAAGGAAAATTAAAATTGAGAGTGTAGACTGACTTGCATTGGGTTGGGTTGGGTTGGAGGTAAATTTGTATAATATATTATATGAGTTCCTTTATTTCTTAAGTCTAAGTCCAATTGGATCGTTAGACTGTCCAAAATTTATTTAAGGTGACCAAACCAAAATTTTTTAAAAGATTAGATCTGACCTGTCCAAACTAAAATTTTAAAAAGTGATCGGTATATAATTGGCCAAAACGTTAAAAGATGGGACCTACAAAACCAAAAACCCCATATCTATGTGACTGGGTCTGGGATCTCGTTCAGCCACGCACTTTACCGGACAGAGTAGGCAGATAATTGCATTACCTAGGAATTTCCTAAAACAACTTAACAAGGTTGATTATAAAATTTTTGTCTGACTTTCAATATCGTATCGAAGATTTCTCCAATGAAATATATCAAATTAGTGTTCTGGAAAATAAAGAAAAAAAACATTCGAGATGACATTGATTGTTTAGCTGTGGATAACTGCTACTAGATTAATTGTCATTCAACTGCCCGTACTTGGAACAAAAATGCTGAAAGCGTCATTTGTCAACATTCTAAGTATATGACTTGTACTTGTGATGATGCTCGTCGAAATCCATTCAACTTTTTCAAGATCTCGTGTCTTTCCCGTGCTGGTACATAGATGCAGGGACGAACATACAATGTTTGCAGAACTGGAGCTTTGGCCAATACGAACTCAATAAAGTCCATTTCAGGTTCTATGGTCACGCCATAAAAGCCTACTTCGTGAAGTTGGCCTCCTAAGGAAAAATCTGCATAGTCTTCGGCTTTCAACATGTCTCAAACAGGATTCCGATCCCACTGCCAATCCATTCCGTTCGGCTAAAACATTTAGGAACCACATCAAAACCAAAAGGCATGTTTATTAAAAGACAAACATATTATATATATATATATATATATATATGTAGTTGTTGTTCATGAAGATTATGATGGCTTACATTAACGGTTAGTTTTCTCAGATTAGGTGAGCTTCTTATCAAGCAAAGAAGACGTAATAATTCACCAGTAACACCAAACCATATATCGACAATGCTAAGAACTGTCAAGTGATCAAAGGTAGTTGAAAGCCTGTAGGGCGGTGCCTGACCTACAGAAAAAGACTTGAAGAATTGCAAAACAGAAAAAATATTAGCAAATTGTTAAGAGATATATATTGCACTTATAACTAATGACCAAAATAATATTGGTTTGCGCCGGCTTACTCGTAAAAATTTGTGGTCTATACTTAATTCCTCTAGTGCAGGCAGGGATCCAAATGGTTGAATGTCAAAATTAAATACATCCTCTGCATCATACTCATCCAGTACCCAATACGCCGCTGAAAAAACTGTTACGGATGCGATCAATGGCGCCTTTTTTAAGCAGATCGAACCACAATCATAGCATGCAAGTTCCAACACTTGTAGCCTAGGTGCTTCAATGTTGAAGTGGCTAACACCAGTGCAGTCAACAATCCGCAAGTCCTTGAGTAGTGGAATTGGGGACTTTTTCAGCATTTGCTCCCTTCAGAGATCTTACTAAGACTAGCAGCAGTACTGCCGCCGTATGATAGGTTGGGATTGGATGGTATTGCATGGGCATCTACTACTAACGGCATCTTCACTACCAAATCAGCTTATGACCTTCTAGAGCAGCAAAATTGGGAAGAGGCGAACGAACTTTGGAGATGGATTTGGAAATAGCGTGGACCTCATCGCATTAAGCACTTCTTGTGGTTAGCAGCCCATGACAAACTCATGACTAACAGTCAAAGGTACAAACGACAATTTACCAATTCTAATTGTTGTGAAGCGTGTCCTAGTACTGAAGAAAATGTATTGCATGTATTGCGATCCTGTTGGAGGGCCCAAAGGTTTTGGAGGAGACTTGTCCCACGGGAATGTTGGAATGATTTCAACTCGGGCTCACTAAAGAGCTGGTTGTTGAGGAATTTGAAGTTTAAGGCCATGCATTCTGATTCTTGCACATGGGCAGGTGTATTTGCTAACACGAGATGGTGGTAATGGAGATGGAGGAATGAGTGGGTTTTTAGAAAAGCTAATGTGCATTGTGGTTCAATTGGTTTGATTCTTCAGGAGGCACGCTTACAGGAAGCAGTCATGCACTCCATTCCCAGTCAAGTCGAACCAGCGTATGGAAACTTAAGGTTAGTAGGATGGAATAGACCTTCGGAAGACTGGGTGAAAATCAACACGGACGGAGCTTCAAAGGGAAATCCGGGTTTGGCAGGTGCTGGTGGAGTTATTAGAGATGCCTCGGGTCGATGGATCTCTGGTTTTACAGCTAATCTAGGTCTTTGCTCGGCGTTTACTGCTGAGTGTTGGGCTACCCTTTATGGTCTTAGATTGGCCTGGAACCTGAGAGGTAATTTTGGAATTGGACTCTGCAGCCCTTGTTTCTATATTTTCAGCAGGAGGGCCTCAACAGTTTCGAGATCCATTATTACTAGCCTTAAGGGGCCTATTGGCTCAGGAATTGGTTGTCCAGTGTCAACACTCCCACCGGGAAGGTAATAGAGTTGCCGACCTACTTGCAAATACCGGACTCTCCGTAGGTATTGGTTACATGGTTCTTGAATCCCCTCCCCGGGAATATTTGCCATTGCTCATGCAAGACTCTGTAGGGGTTTCATGGCCCCGGTTTGTTTTTTATTCATGATCTAATATAGGCTTTACGCCTCCCTTTTGACAAAAAAAAAAGTGTCCTGTGTCCGCTTAATGCCAGAGGAGGTTTAAAGACGCAAAGAGACAAATCTAGATGGATCAGTCGGGTTAATAATTTTAGGGTTGGGTTTAACAATTTTTTGGACTTGTCTTAGGAATAGGCTGGTTTGCGTTGGGTGACTTTGTGTTGGGCTTGTCGGTATAGGCCTGTACCAAAAACCGACGGAATAGACCTTACCCAACCGACCAAATCCATCCCATGTAACGGTACGGGGATGTCTCTAAAATCTCAAATCATTTTTTTTTTCAGAATATTTTCTCCACCTGCGTTTTCATATTCCATTCCAAGAATACAAATAAACTATGACGAAGAATTCAGTTGCGCAATTCATCCAGAAAAATAATTCAGTTGTGTATGTTGTTCATGGGCATTTGGCGGTTGTTGGAGAGCCTCTCATGGTGATGGAAGTCAAAATAGAACAAGAAATAGACATAATACTAGACATAATCAAGGAAGCTAGTGATAACTATTAACTACCTCACTCATTACTAATTAGCACCGGCATTGACCCTTTTTCCCCTATTTTTTTCTTATATTGATCTAATGGCCCTTCTTTATTCATATTATTCCTTCTTATTATAACAAAACAGCAAATTAAACGAATAGGTGAGTCTCATTACCCAAAAAAACGAAGAATAAGAGGCCCTTGTGCAATGCAATGTAACTACATCTAAGCAATCACAGTCAAATCCAGTAGGCACGTATATTTTGCACAACAGAAGTCGTTGACGATGGTGATTGGTCGAAGAATGAGGATAATCTTAAGAATCATTCACTTCTAGATGAAATTCTAACAAACTAAATTATATTGTTCGAGACTTCGAAAGAAACGATTGCATAGTATGTGACGGTGCCTCGGCGATTTGGTCTAAAGAGTTTGGTGCAATATCGACTCCAAAGGCGTAGCATTCAAGAACTACCATAGAGTTTATTTTATGAGAAACAATAGTTATTAGGTTGCTTTCCTAAGTCAATCCATACTTTAGTTTAGATTATGTGTTTCAGTGTTTGTTAGTTGAATCGAAAAATTATTCAACTTGACTAATGTGAAAAAATGGCTCCTTAGCTACAGCAATTATTATTTATTACCCCCACAGAGCAGGCATCCTTCTTGGCTTTCTTCCATTCCTTGCAATGAATTCTTGTCCTCTATTTACTGAAGTTAAAATACTCATGACCTTCATGTTACTGTTATTGCGGTTTCGGATGGCTAGTTTCTTCCTTCTATTGTCTTCCTTGCACATATTTAATACCCCTCAAGTATGTCTCAGTTGTGACCTAGCGCTTGACAAGTGGGATTACTATATAACCAAATATTAAGTGGGATAGAAAAAAAAATTCAACTAAAGCACCCTACAAAGGATTTGGCAACTGAGATTTCGGTCAGCTCTCTCTCTCTCTTTTTGAAAAAAAAAAAAAATCCCACCTGCTCTAGTGCTTGACTTCAACCCTCAATCTCCAGGGCCTGGTGTAATTACATTTTCATTGCCATTGAAGACCATGTTTTGACAATACAACAAATTCACAATATTCTAAGCAGTCAAATTGTTTGTTCACAAAAAAAAAGCAGTCAAATTGATTAAGAGCTTGCAACCACATTATGTTTAGCTGCCAAAATTGGTATCATTGTATATGTTGTGGCATAAAGACAAGCAACTAATCGTCCAGTTGGTCTAGATAAGAAATCTAAGAGTTTAAACCCAAGAGAAACAGGGGACATAATCGATGAGCTATGTTGAATACTAAGTAATTTATTACATAAACGATGAATGAAGTTTTTGCGGTCCCATTCGAGTTCTTTGTGATGGAAGCATATCAAGCCATGGGCTAATTGAATACCGAGTAATTTAATTCTTTGTTGTGACATTTCCCTCGCGTTCGTTTACTTGTCAACTTGAACAAGCAATATGCCAATTAACATCTATATATTCTGATAAGCAATCCCATTCTCTGGTATTATTGTGGCTCCAAATTTCTCACTATTTAATTGAGACTAGACGCATGGAGGATAACCAACCTGAGACTAACAACATGAGATTCCCCCCTTAACAGGCTGGATTATCAGATATTATAGGAAAAATGAATCTAGAAGTATTGATCAGAAAATGATGATAATTACAGTGGGATAACACAAATCACAACTCTAAAATGCATTGCCAATCTTGTAATATATAATATGTATTGCTGCAAATTGGAAGGATTTACATAATGTACGTAGAGCTATACATGCTTCACTTGTGAATTTATTAATACTCTTTATGTCTATTGTGATTTTATCAAACCCAGCGTTCAAGAAAAAAAAAAAAAAAAACTTACCCACTTGCATTACACCCTGTCAAAACAATAATTTAAAGCAGAAAAATTGAAGGGTTGTTGCTTTGTTGAATTTGTCCCCGTCGATTTCTATATAATTAATCAAGAAAGCGAAAATTGTAAACCGCGTGTTTGGTGAGATCAGGCACCAAATTCCTACGGGAAAAACATGGAGAAGAAAATATGCACGAGTACTCAAAATTACACTGTATTCTTTTATCACTGCTTTATGAACTTGTACCATTGCCTCTGCGTTATATTTTAACAAGGACAAGCTATACTAGACAAGACAACATATGCCAAAACTGGGTTGAGGAACATTCTTGTTACCTTCAAGATCACACTAAGGTCAACATTAAAATGTAAAACCTCTCTGTACTCCAATGATCAGAGATTATAACCCACTGAAAAAAGAGAAGATGTCAGGTGCGTTCTTTATTTTAATACCCATTAATTTATGCTAGTAAATCACTGATTGCACTATTTAGCTCCTTCAAGTTCTCTTCAGGATATAAATAAACCTCAACCTCTTGTTTATGGAAACATCAAAGACAACAGCATAATACAATGCCATTAACGGCATTTCTTTCCCTAAAATGATGAGTCCAACATTCAATCTTGCCCTTCTGGGCTTCTTTGCAGTCATTATATTCTTCTCTAAACCCTCTTACCAAGCTTCTTATTATCCTCCTGCTGCCCCTAACCCAAGGCTCCAAAAGGCTTACATTGCCCTCCAAGCTTGGAAACATGCAATCACCTCTGACCCAAACAATTTTACTGCAAATTGGTGCGGTCCAAATGTGTGCAATTACACAGGAGTCTACTGTGCTCCGGCCCCTGATGACCCCAAAACCTTAACAGTTGCCGGTATAGACTTGAACCATGCCAACATATCTGGCTCTTTGCCTGAACATCTTGGTCTGCTTACAGACCTTGCTCTCTTCCATATCAACTCTAACCGCTTCTGCGGCACCATTCCTCACGGCTTTCGCAATCTTCGAATTCTTTTCGAACTGGACATCAGTAACAACCAATTCAATGGTCCATTTCCTTCAGTTGTTCTTGGTCTAAAGTCACTCAGGTTTCTTGACATAAGATACAATCAATTCGTAGGGAAAATCCCTTCTCAGCTTTTCAATCTCAAGCTTGATGCACTCTTTATCAACAACAACAAGTTCCAATCATCCTTGCCAGAAAACTTTGGGAACTTGCCTGTTTCGGTGGTTGTATTGGCCAACAATAACTTCAATGGTTGCATTCCTTCATCTCTGACAAAAATGGCAGGGACACTTCAAGAGATAATTCTCATGAACATTGGACTCCAAGGTTGTCTGCCATCAGACATAGGATTGCTGAGGCAAGTGAGAGTATTTGATGTGAGCTTTAACAATCTGGTGGGTTCATTGCCAGAGTCCATGGGACAAATGAAGAATTTGGAGCAGCTAAATGTTGCACACAACAAACTGTCAGGAGAAATACCACAGAGTATATGCTCATTGCCTAAGTTGCAGAACTTCACATATTCTTACAACTACTTCTGTGGTGAGCCACCGGTCTGCCTTAAGTTGCCAGATAAAGATGATAAGAAGAACTGCATACCCAACAGGCCTTTGCAGCGGTCGCCTCAAGAGTGCAGGTCATTTTATTCCTATCCAGTCACCTGCAGCGCCAGTGGGTGCTCAGCTCCACAGACACCACCTCCCCCTCCCCCTCCACCACCTCCTCCTCCTCCCCCTCCCCCACCACCACCCCCGCCTCCGCCACCACCATCACCGCCCCATTATTACCAGTATCCTTGATGGTTATAGGGTCGTACCGCGGATAATTAAACAAGTTGAAGATTTCTTACTCTTTCTAGACACCGGCAAGAAAGGGAGACGTAGTTACAGATTTTTATTTTCTTCCTCTTATCAACAGCTAACTCCTATTGTCAATAATGCATGTATAGTTTTGGAATGAAAAATACTGTTTTTGTTGCGAAGTTTTGATTCCTTTCATATTGTACAAAACTTCCATCTTGTTAAGGGTGCTCTTCATTTTTTTTCCCCTCTGTTTGCTGATTAATTCTGCAGAATTCTTGCATGGGATGTCAAAGACTAGGAAACAAATGGCCTGCCAACGAATCTCTTATTTGCAATGCATTTACTGATTTAGATTAATTAATTTGCAATCCTTGACAAAAAAAAAATGGTTGCAGTCACATAATATATATGGCTTAAGCCACAACATTGTTGTCTTTTGAACCTGACAAAAAATCTTAGAGCCATTAACAAACATAATCTTAGTTCCTAACTTAAATCTTCTCTACAATGTATCAAATTGCTCGATGAGAACCCAGCATGTGATCCAATCCAAACTACTCCTTCCTGTCATAGGAGAGCAATAAAACCTTTCCTACTTGGCACTGTTAATTGTGTTCCCAGTTTTACTTGTGACAAATGTTTTGATTTCAGTGGAATTGTTGTAATTAAATACATTTGACGACAAAAAATTCATGAAAACTAGCTCCTTGTGCCTGTAAGAACAAGTGATTAAGCCACGCCAACTGGTAAACTTTTCAGGGAAGAAACTTGTCCCATCTTTTTTTTACTTTTTCTGCTCTATTTGAAGAGAAGGTTGTCTTACGAATACAAAGACCGATTCTTGTTCATTGATGTCAAGAGATATACTTCATGTCCAATTTTATCCATAACGACGATAATTGACACCAAAAAGTTAGAGCAGTAAATAGCGTAGCAATCAATTCTACGAACATGGACAATAAATAAATCGACCATGAACAACACGCTAAATTAATTAAGACGATGCAAGACAGGATGGTAGATTACTGCCCAAGAAAATAGAGACAATGTTGGACTAAGTCTTTGTCATCCTTTTCGTGAAAATCATTAAAAATACATTGGACGATCACCTGGCCAGTTCTACAGAAACTATCCGCTATATTGTTTAGACTTTTTCTTTATGAGCTACTTTTATGCTCCTTTCTAAAGTTAATTCAATTAACAACCAAAAGATAAATAAAAAAAGGTCAAAACAATTCTTTTGCATGAGATTTCTTGTTAATTGTATCTACCAACTCTCACTGAAAATGAAATTTTAACCCACACTAAAGAGCCCAAAAAGAAAACAGAAAGAAGCTAGTCACTTTATCCGACGGAATGGACATCAAGTTTAATTAGTGACTGCACTGCTTTACATTAAATTTTGACAACCTGCGAATACTGTGCCACCTAATCCTTCTTATCTTCACTTTAATTTAAAAAAACGATGTTTATGACTAAATACTTGGATTAGAATACAATTAAACTGTTTGAGTCTTTAATACTATCATATGGTTACTTGGCTAGAGGCATCAACCTTTATGATTATTATCATAAAGTTGATCTGAATTAGTTGATTCTACTTGGACTGGCCTAGAATACCAGCCCAAAAGAAAAAAATACATTTCAACCTTATAGAGCTTCAACTGTATGCTAATTAATTTGAATTAAAAATTTATACAAGCTACTATTGGCGTCCTTGGTTGACATAGCGAACTAATGTTACTTTTCTCTATAGTTTCCAAATTAGTTTTTGTAATTAACGGATTTTTTACTGGGGTATAGATGTAAATTCCTCTTGGCATGATTGGGGATTCTTTGGCTTGATCTTGATATCCGGAGGACCTGATCTCTATGCCTGAAGGACTTGACCTCTGTGCCTGGAGCACCTGCAAGACTAACAAGAAGGACCCGGGGAAGTCCAGGATTGTGACCCCGGGAGGAGCTCCGATGCCTAAGTTAGCAAAGGGGATTTTTCTCTATTAATTTGAGAGAGTATAGAGAGTAGAGAATTGTATTTTCTAGAGAGAATTTCCTTGTGGAGAGTAGAGTTTTCTCCAGGAATGATTTAGAGTCTTGAAGCTCTAATCTTGCCCTCTTTTTATAGGGGTTTTTGGTGGTGGAGCATTAACTCCAATTGTCACTTCAACTCCATATAACGTTTATCATATTTTCCACATGGCTAAATAGCTAGCTGGACTAGTCCTGGACTCTTATATTGGGTCTAGGCATAGTCCAGAATTTTGTCTCAATTGGACCTTTAGGCATTGATTGGTTTATTCCATTCCTCATCAGTTTTCGACATAAAAGTTCTATAACTTGTCAATTAGCATGAGTAACTTGGAAAAGAATGGTGCCACTAGCATATATTGTTACTTAGGTGCAGGTTGTTAGGTTGGGCTGAATTTTCTTTGGTCAATAATATTAGGCACCGTTTCTTTTGGTTAATAATGTTGGGCAAAGGTTGGCAGCTGCAATCTTTGAAAATTGTTTTTCAAAGATTAGCAGCCTTCACACGCGGTTTGGACATGCATATGGTGCCTATATATAGGCAGTATATTTCTCACATTCTTGTATCCCATTTTGTGCAGAAAAATAAGAAGAGAGTGGGAGAGAGGGAGAGAGAAGAGAGAGGGGAATATGAAGAAAATATACACAATATTTTCTTAGTCTCCTTATAAAATTAAGAAGTAAAATAGTGGGAAAAATACTTTGGGAGTATTTTTTTGAAGAAACACTTTTTGTGGGTAGATATTATTGAGAAGTTGTTTGTACTAGTATTTTATATTAGTGGAAGATTTGTAGTCCATGGACGTAGGCAAGATTAAGGCCGAACCACGTTAAATTCTTTGTGTCTCTTTTATTTTCGCGAATCTTTTGCAGTTTTTCCAACAAGTGGTAGCGGAGTAGGTTCGATAAAGGTTCGCGATGGCAGTTTCAGGCACAAAGTTTGAGGTGGAGCAGTTTGATGGAAAGAAGGATTTTAGTCTCTGACAAAGCAACATTAAAGATTTGTTGGTACAACAGGGGCTGATGAAGACGCTCTTTGGCAAGGAGAAGAAGCCAAAGGACATGAAGGATGAAGATTGGGAGGAGCTCGAGCAGCGAGCTGTCAGTACCATCAGATTGACTCTTGCGCCAGATGTGAAGTACAGTGTCATGGACGAGACAAGTCCGGTGGAGCTGATGAAGAAATTAGAAGACATTTACATGTCGAAGTCACCCACAAATCGATTGTTCATGAAGAAGGAATTGTACCAATTGAAGATGCAGTCAGGTACACATGTAGTAGATCACATTAATAGATTTAATAAATTAATTAAAGAGTTGGCTAGTATTGATGTGACCTATGAAGAAGAGGATAAAGCCCTGATGTTGTTGATGTCGCTTCCGCATTCGTATGACAACTTGAGGAATTCGTTGTGTGTTGGGAAGCAGACTCTTTCAGTTGCAGATGTGACAGCAGTGTTGATGGAAAATTTCAAGTTGAACCAGTCTAGCAACGATACAAGTGAAGATATCGCTGTAGCAGAAGTTAACCGTGGCAGGGGCCCGTCACGGTCTAACCAGTTTAGAAGAAATTCTAGATCTGGTTCGAGAGGAAGAACGGATTATGCAGAAAAAGAGTGTTACTACTGTCATAAGAAAGGGCATATCCAGTTTTACTGTGAGGAGATGAAGAACGACATGGAACACCTGAAGAAAAATCGCAAGAAGTCCGGTGGGACTGCAATTGTTGAAGAGGATTCGGATGGTGAACTCTTCTTGGTACAAGAAGCAAAAGGTGAGCACAAAGTTGAAGATTCGTGGTTTTTGGATTCTACCTGTTCCTTTCATATTTGTGCAAATAAAGAATGGTTTAGCAGCTACAAGCCTTGCAGTGACGGAGAAGCAGTAGCGTTGGCAGATAACTTTTAATTCATGGTATTGGTAGTGTGAAGATTAAAATGCATGATGGTTTTGTGAAGACTTTTGGAGATGTGAGGCACGTGCCGGAGCTTGGTAGAAATTTAATCTCCCTTGGTAGACTTGCTTCGAGAGGATGTGGCTTTTCTTCTCGAGGTGGAGTTTTGAAGGTTACCAAAGGTGCCTTGGTAATTATGAAGGGGGAATTGGTGGAGAAGAACCTTTATAGGTTGATTGGAAATGCAATGAAGAGCAATATGAAGATTGAGGCTTGTGCAGAATCAGGCAAAAAGCAGAACATTATTGCATCCAACAAGAGGAAGGTTGGTTTTGCAATGATGACTCGTAGCAGCGAAGGTAGTCGTACATCAACATATAGAAGAATGAAGCAAATATGGATCAAGAAGATGGAAATCATGAAGAATGTGAAGTGCAATTCAGCCCAAGGTGGAGATTGTTAGGTTGGGCTGAATTTTCTTTGGTCAATAATATTAGGCACCGTTTCTTTTGGTCAATAATGTTGGGCAAAGGTTGGCAGCTGCAATCTTTGAAAATTGTTTTTCAAAGATTAGCAGCCTTCACACGCGGTTTGGACATGCATATGGTGCCTATATATAGGCAGTATATCTCTCACATTCTTGTATCCCATTTTGTGCAGAAAAATAAGAAGAGAGTGGGAGAGAGGGAGAGAGAAGAGAGAGGGAAATAGGAAGAAAATATACACAATATTTTCTTAGTCTCCTTATAAAATTAAGAAGTAAAATAGTGGGAAAAATATTTTAGGAGTATTTTTTTTAAGAAACACTTTTTGTGGGTAGATATTATTGAGAAGTTGTTTGTACTAATATTTTATATCAGTGGAAGATTTGTAGTCCGTAGACGTAGGCAAGATTAAGGCCGAACCACGTTAAATTCTTTGTGTCTCTTTTATTTTCGCGAATCTTTTGCAGTTTTCCCAACACAGGTGTCTAGCCAAGAGACCTGTAGCTTGTAAGTTGAAACAAAATCGGATACTCGCAACATGAGAAGATTGCTATTGATGTAAGAAGAAATGAAGGATATAATAATGGCTTTCCCAAATTCTTGTGTTCTTCTCAGTACCATGCTTTTTCTTTTTTGTTCAGAGTCCAATTTTGTTTTCAATGAATTTAATTAAATAGATTTAAGATTATAGAACCCATTTCTTTTTTTTGCAAGACATTTACAGATTACCAAATGAATTGGCTAACTGGAACAGGCTGATTCATCAAAAAGAGGATAATTTTCCACTTCTAGGCAAATATTTGGGCGTGGGGAGATGGGGATGGGCCATGGTCCCAAAAGAAAAGAAGGCAATTAATTACAGTAATAATAGATATAGCAATACAGGATATAAGCAGGACCCAGACAACTCTGCCGTTCCAGCTTTAAAGGCTCACCGGCTCTTCCATGTGACATTAACCCACAAGCTATAGTGCCCTTGGTTAAAATCCTGTGCAATGGAGCCTATCCCAATTAATGCCATAATTCTATACCCCTGATTCCAGTAATTGTGCAAGTACAATTGGTTCGGTCCCATTAATAATTTTTTTGATTGCAAACTGTCCTGTCTATATATGCTGGATGAAATGGACGATTAGGAATTTTCTATATATAGATGAGAGTAATGTAAATTCTTATTCATGTAGTTGGGTTACAATTTTTTTTTGGTTTCCCTCGTGTGGGTTGTTTTCCTAACACAAATTGGCTTGTTGGGTTATAATTTGGTGGGTGGACATTTTTTTTTTTTTTGATAACAGGAGTGGACAATTATAAGACTAAGATGCGGTTGTGGGGTTTTAAGAAATCATGTCAAGGCTACTTTTTTTTTTGATAAGTTGTTTAATTTTATTAGGAAAAGTAATATGAGGTCACATTCAAGGCTACCTAAGATGACCTCTATTTACTTAAGATGACCTCTTTTTCTTTAGCATAAAAAAAGAGATGTAAATGGATCTTCAATAACATTTCGAGCCATCTATTTACGTATTCTCTAAAACAGGAAAAGCAGCGTGGTCCAGTGTACGCTTAAACAGCTCCAGTGTCTTAAATGATTTATACGGGTACATTTCTAGGTTGAATATTTATTGAACAATAATGGATGGTCTAATTTTCCTTGAACAATGTAAGCAAGCTGCTTAGTAATGAAATAGAGTGATTGAGTATTAGTTGTTTTTGGATGATTGGCTATTCAATTTCTCACCCGTTGGGTTTTGGTTATCTTACGCAAACCATGTGAAACAGCCACCCAAATTTAAAATGCCATAAATTCATCGCACGTGATTGGTTTCATAATTGGAATTGCATAAAGCAGAGAAATTCACACTGTAACTAAGTGCAGCAGTGAAACTGTGAAAGGAGGACTATCAAAGAAGAGCAGATGGGGTTATTTTTGAATCAGACACTGAACACATACATTTCTTGATGAGATATTATGAAGCTCAGTTTTCACTAAGGTACGTTCAGGCCATAGTTTTACGCTACAGCTGGCCAATAGCAAAAATGTAATCCAAACATGAAAACACCTTGTTTATATTACGTAGGAAGATCATGACAGTAATTGTGCTTCTCACCCTTGGAGTAATTAGGTATTTTCAGGCTTTATATCCAAACTTTTTCCTGTGAACTGAAATATAACCATTCTTTTATTCCATAAACCCTGCACTCTCCATTGTATATCACAAACTTACATAAAACTACAATCTACAGAAACACTCCAAAAACCATATACCCAAATAACTGCACAGTGGGTGTACTTATCATTTCTGAAACATGAACAAGAAGATGAACCCATCATCATATTTCAATCTCTGGACAACCCTAGCAACCACCTTGTTATTCCTCTTCACCCCAACACACCAAGATTTCTTTTCTCCTGATCTACCAGTTCTAAGCCCTATGCTCATGGAGGCCTACGTAGCCCTTCAAGCCTGGAAACTTGCAATAACCTCTGACCCCAACGGCTTCACTTCCAACTGGAACGGCCCACATGTCTGCAACTACACAGGTGTATATTGTGCTCCTGCCCCATACGACCCTTTCCACTTAACGGTGGCTGGAATAGACCTCAACCAAGCCAACATCGCCGGGTTCTTGCCTGAAAAGCTCGGCCTACTTAAGGACCTTGCTCTCTTCCACTTGAACTCAAATCGCTTCTATGGAACCGTTCCTGATAGCTTCATAAATCTAAAGCTTCTTCACGAGCTGGACATCAGTAACAACAAATTCAGCGGTCCTTTCCCTGATGTTGTTCTTTGCATGCCTTCACTCAAATACCTCGACATTAGATTCAATGACTTCCATGGAGAAATCCCACCTCTAGTTTTCGACCTACCACTCGACGCCCTCTTCATTAACAGCAACAGGTTCCAGTCCACCCTCCCTGAAAACCTCGGCAACTCTCCGGTCTCGGTGTTTGTAGCGGCCAACAATGCTATCTCCGGTTGTATTCCCCAGAGTCTCACAAGAATGGGAGCCACCCTGGAAGAGGTTCTCTTCTTGGGTATGCAAATAACGGGATGTATACCACAAGAGATAGGGAGGCTGCAAAATCTGAAGGTTCTTGATATTAGCTCACTAAACCTCGCAGGAACTCTGCCAGAGTCTATAGGAGAAATGAGGAGCATGGAGCAGCTAAATGTGGGGCGTAACAAGCTATCGGGTCAAATTCCTGCAAGTATCTGTACTTTGCCAAGGCTAGAGAGCTTCATCTACTCTTTTAATTACTTCTCTGGTGAGCCAGGCGTGTGCCTCAGGTTGGCCACAAATGACGATAGAGGAAACTGTATACCAAATAGGCCCTTTCAGAGAACCCCTCAGGAATGCAGGTCTTTCTATGCACATCCGGCTACCTGCAGTGCCATTCGGTGCTCATCTCCGCCTTAGAAGTACTCCTACTCTTCCACCGCCGGCAAATGCTTTGCCGTGCCACCATCCACCACATATATTAATTTCTCATCGAAAACTATGTATCCGGATATATTGGTAGTATCTATCATAGCTTTATGACAGAGATGATTAATAAAATTAATTAACAAATATATTTTATTCCCTTTCTCATGGAGTGATAAGTATGCAGGCAGAGGCTGCTCTTTTCTTTCTTTCTTTATTTTCCTTGTGGTTTTTTTCAAGCCAATTCAATTAATGTAAGCTTCAGCATACAATCTGTTTTGATAACATCTGTGATGTGCAGAAACAGGGGCTCAGCCCCTGCCGTGGCAAGAATCAATTTTTACAGTTTTACTATAATCAAACACTGAAAATTCCCCTCTTCTTTTTGGGTAATCCATCTAGTATCCAGAGCTTTGCTCGGACTAATCCGAATCCGACCCTACATATATAACGAATGAACCATACGATTTGAACCAACCTCTCATTAACATCTCGGCATGACGAGTGAGGCAAATGTCTTCCATAGAAACTGGAATGTGGGACTTGCTCAGCTGCTCTCATAGGAAAGTGAGTCATATTCCATCATGTTAATTAGAGAGACACATATTGGTTGGAAAATAGTTAGTTCAGTATTTTCCTTGCCTCTGTACAGACAGACAACAAAGAGCTTAAAGATTATTTAAGGCACACAAAAAGTGAATAACCTACATTTCTCCATTTTTAGTGACTTACAGTTGAAGTTTATGGTTCGGTCTTTGGATTTACAGGGAAAACAATCACACCCAAGTCAATTAATGACTTAAATTAATACATGGTGGCAAAATTTCAGGGAATAGCAAGACACTCGGTAAGTCCACAATGGCCTATATATTATATTGGGGTACTTCCCTGAGGGGTTACCAAAATAATAAAGCCTTTACGAATAAGAATTCACTCTTATTGTTTCCAAAATATGGTAATAAAGTTGAGAACAGCACAATTATTTGCTAAAGGATTGGTCAAATTAGAGATCACCCAAATTACTAATGAATCTACGCTTGAGAAATATTAAGCATAAATTTTCCTATGAACTACTAGTCTACTACAATATTCAACAAAGCTTCTTTTCATCCATCGCCAAAAGAAAGTAACCAAATCTTCATGCAAGAAAAGTTGGGGTTCTTTTCTTGGAAGAAACCCACTTGCCATTGACCCAATCCAGATGAATCCTCAGCAAAGAATTATGATACACGATCTCTTCTCCAGTACTTGCAAAGAAGACATAATAAGCAGACCCTTTCTTCTCGGTAATCGTGCCTACCCACCAGCCATCATTAGCAAACACATCAACTTTATTATACAGACCAAACCCGCCACCAAAGTGGATTGTTGGCGGCGTTGGCCTGATTTCCTCGCGGGGCACCACCTCCACCAGTGGCCTTAACTCATCATCTTCTTCCACCAGGTTCTTGTACTGCACTTCGTAGGAGTCGGGCCCTAATTGTTTCAAGATTGTCCCTTCATAGTAAGACCCAAGAAACCCTTCTTGTTTGCTGCAAACCTCAACATGATCCCCTTTCTTGAAGGTTACCGTCGCCATTGTTGAAACACAATACGGAAAAAAAAAGGAGAATGTTCTGTTTGTGTGGTAGTAATATAGTATATGGAAAGAGGCGTTAAACAAGCTAGGAAGGAAGATTGACGAAAGAAAGGGTGGATGGGTGGTATATTTATAGGGGTTGATTGTTCAATAGTAGAGAGTGGGTTAAGGAATCCCTGTCCTGCTAGGATCAGGGGTGGATCGTTCAAGTGTGGAGAGTCGGTAGGAAAGTATTTTCTTGTAACAGAGTCGGTTAAGGAATCCCTGTCCTGCTAGGATCAGGTTTGGTCCCTACTATTCTGAAGAAAAAGGGCTCATATCTTAAATTGAGCCCAAGCCCAATGATTCCGAAAAATTCCAATATATCAGGCTTGCCATCGGGCCTCTACTTAATAGTACTTGCACGCCAACTATAGGGGCTCATATCTTGAACAGATTTCATTTGGGCCTAAAAAGAGCCGCCGTTTCATCTCAATAAAACGATGTAACCCTCAAGAGTATAAAATCACAAAAAAGCCCATAACGGAAGACACTCGAATAGAATCCAAAACACCCTATATAACCATCACCCACAAACGCTAGGGTTTGAGGGTTTGCCGCAAAGCCGCATTTTCGCTTCGTCTGCTTCTAAACTAGTGTGACACCAGCGCCTCACCTCCTCCACCTCCAAACATGGCTGTCGGGTAAAACCCACAATTCCTTTCCTCTTATGCTTTGAGATGCGAAGCAGTTATGTCTGTTTTAGCTTTGAGTTAAATGTTTGTGGTGGTCTCCTTGTTTTGCAGGAAGAACAAGAGGATTTCCAAGGGAAAGAAGGGAGGCAAGAAGAAGGCGTGAGTGTTTTGTTTTCCTTGTTGGGTTTTTTCCTTTGTTGGCTAGATCTGTGTTTTGTTTCTTGGTTTTTTGATTTGCTCTGGTTTTGGGGTTTTTCATGTTTATTTTTGTAGAGTGGATCCCTTTGCTAAGAAGGACTGGTATGACATCAAAGCTCCTTCTGTTTTCAACATCAAGAATGTTGGCAAGACTATTGTTACCCGTACTCAGGGTACCAAGGTATGCTATTCTGATACGCCGTTTATGGTGATATATTTTCCTCTGGTTTTGTTTTTGTTTAAAAGTATAAATGAATATGTGGTTTGTTTTTGTTTAAAAATATAAATGAATATGTGGTAATGGAGTTTAGGCTTGTTGTTTATCTTTGTTCTGGGTGGTTATCAAGATTTATTTTTGCCCTTCATTGCTCTACGTACCCCAAGTTGTCGGCTTTGTAATTTCGTGTAGACATGTTGTTAGCCTTGGTGCTATGGTTTGATAATTTTAAATTTTATCGATTGTTTGTAGAATTGGGAATAGTTTATATAGAACTAAATAAATGTTGCAACAAATTTTGTACTTGTTTGGAATGGCTCTGCATTAGCTGATGTGTTCTGGTTTTGTGACAGATTGCTTCTGAAGGACTCAAGCATAGAGTGTTTGAGGTCTCATTGGCTGACCTTCAGAATGATGAGGATAACGCTTACAGAAAGATCAGACTGAGAGCCGAGGATGTCCAAGGGAGAAATGTTTTGACAAACTTCTGGGTATGATAGTTAGATTTTTTCCCATACTTGGATGTGAGGGAAAATTTACCTTCTCTTACTTTCTCATCTCATAAAAAATTGGAATGCAGGGAATGGATTTTACAACAGACAAGCTGAGGTCCTTGGTGCGAAAATGGCAAACTTTGATTGAAGCTCATGTGGACGTCAAGACAACTGATAACTATACCTTGAGAATGTTCTGCATTGGATTTACAAGGAGACGTCCAAACCAGATCAAGAGGACTTGTTATGCTCAGTCCAGCCAAATTAGACAGGTATGATATGACCTATCGTCATATCTCCTAGTTCAAGATTGTTTCATGCTGTCTTGTACTATTTAGCTCTTATTGCTGTAAAGTTCTTGCTGTCTCCTAAAAAATGTGTTTGATAGTAGTTTAGCCCTGGCAAGGATCCTCATGCTTAATGTTAGGAACTATGACTAGCAATCTGTCTTGGAATTCCTTTCATAGTTACGCAACCAGATTGTCAGTTTTATTGAAAATAACCTTGTTGGTAGTCAATGCACTAGCGAGATATTTATTTCCATGCTCAATACAGTTTTCAAATTGATCATTAGTCATTATATACTGTCATTCCGGGATTTGCATGTTGAATGGTAGGCACATGTACTTGAATTTGTTTGATGTTTTGCATCGTTGGAAACTGGCTGTCTTTGATGTTTGTGTTCTTGGTGTTGTAGTCTGATTTTCTTTTTTTCTCCATCATTTCAGATCCGTCGTAAGATGAGGGAGATCATGGTAGCCCAAGCTGCCTCTTGCGATCTTAAGGATTTGGTCAAGAAGTTCATCCCTGAGAGTATTGGCAAGGAGATTGAGAAGGCAACCAAAAGCATCTACCCACTTCAAAATGTCTTCATCCGGAAAGTCAAGATTTTGAAGGCTCCCAAGTTTGATCTTGGCAAACTGATGGAAGTATGTATTACTAACATTTTGCTCTTGGTTATATATTTATTTCATCCATAGTTTACTTGTACAGAGGTGTCTTTGTTTTAAAAATCTAAAAAATTTCCAGCTCTAGCAAATTTGCAATTGCTTTTTTATTTGTTGAATCCTTTAAGTGGTCAGACTTTTTTATTGAACTGCAGTTGTCTAGGGCAGTTATATTTCTATCAGAAAACATTTTTATTGGCTGTGTCATATCCTGATGTTTCTTCTGTTATTTGTGTGCAGGTCCATGGTGATTACTCAGAAGATGTTGGTACCAAGTTGGACAGGCCAGCTGAGGAGGTCATGGCTGAGGCAGCTCCTGCCGAAGTTGCTGCTGCTTAAATCTAGGAAGGAAATTATCTTGTCCCTAATGTTGGCAGTTTTGCTCAGCTTTTGTTTTTTATCTTGAACAGCTACTCTATTTTGGATGCGGGATGTTCCTTGTTCCTTTTTAGTCGAGATATTGAAACGTATTTGTGGTTTAATCAAAAGATGTTGTGCTTTCCTTGCCAGTGGGTGTTTGTTTGGTAGAGTTCTCCTATTTTATATCGAGTTTGTTGAACTGGATGCAGTAACACATGGAAAACCGTTAAAAAGAGGTTTCTTTACCGTCATTATAAGCATAGCAAGCTGAATTTATGGGAAGGTGTGATTGTGGTCTTATAGAGATACGTTGACACAGTTATTCTTGTATGTTTGGATTGCATCTCTAAATTTAATTTATTAACCCAACAAGGGTAGAAATTACAGTCATTAGTCATTATAGTTTGGTAGGCTCCTTCTCTAGACTACTTGGCTGTAGTTGCGTTTCCAACTTTGCAATTATGTCTATAATCAGCTGCTAATTCATTGTCACTGATGTTGATAATTCTTTTCAATCTTCTTTTACTGTCGCCAGAGGTTAAAGGGGCGTTGTTGGATTTTGGGATTATGATAGTTCATCTTCTTTTACCAGCACTTGAATGATCATGGTAATTGAAAGGGTGGTTGTGGATGGTTACTAGACTTGTGGTGAAATGGTGAGAACGAAGTATCACCAACATATCCTAAGGACCTAGGTTTGTCCCAAACGGTATATATAGTCCTCCGAAATATGCAATCAAGCAAAATACAGTTTGATATTACAGTTTGATACCGATTATAAATCGAAGGGCAGGCTTGTTCTGTCCATCTCTCCCAGTAAATTCTTCTGAAATCCTGCAAGCCCAACGTGGCAACGTTAGTAGGACGAAGTATGGCCCATTACCATACACCTGTGGGCTTGGTGCCTGGGACTAAAGGTTCATGGCCATAGGGAAATATGTATTGCTATTGCCCAAGTAGTGGGGGTTTTATGCTGTAGAAGCATGACTAAGATTTGGCCAGGCCCTCTAGTGGTTCACTGCGGTGAAAAGGGTACGATATAGTAAATGTGTTTTGAACACTATGTGTGTAACGATAGGTCAACGTAGTATAATAAAGACGATACCAAATTAATTGTTGGGCCATGGGCTACATAATGGGGGAATGGGGGCCTCCGTTGCTGTCTGAGAAATTGTACCATAGTAGTTATATTCGCATGCTAGTACAGTTACTAGGGAGTGAGTGGTAAAGGGGTGACATTGTGACCAATGAGGCATTATTACTTGATGTATGATGATGGTAAAAAGAAATTCTTACTTAAAACCAGTGTCATAATGAAGTGGATAAATCCCAATTATCTTGGAAAAGCAGGGCCAATCGGGGATTAAATAATAATAAAGCGAATATTAAAAAAGGTGTCCTTGGCTCTATAGTGGTAATCCAACACAGTTTTTTGGATCTGATTCCAGTGTTTGTACCATTTAGGACCGTATGCTCTCTCTTTTTTTTTTTCTCATTAGCCAAAGTTATTTATTTAATCACAGTCTTCTACCAAAATTATAAGAGTAACATTATTGAGTCTTAAAGAAAAAGCATATGCAAATTCTAGCAAAAGCTATTTACTATTCGTAGCAAACTCGATTGGATTAATCATAATTCCCAGTGCTTTTTTTTTCTTGGGAAAAAAAGCATATGCTCAGCTCTGAGAAAAAATAAAGTGTCGAAAATAGTCTTAAAGGTAAAAGCTCACATGGTAGAGTGTAATATCTGTCACTGTTGGAAAAATAAACTAGGAAATGGGCTCTTCTTGGCCAGATGGACCATAGAATTATAGAAACCCAGTAAGGAGAAAAGAACTCGAAGTAGAAAAAAGGGTGGAATGATGAGGAGCATTTCTGTAAACTGAACGACCTGTGGAAATAAAGTGGTAAATAGGTGCACATGGTGGAGACAGGGAAATCTATAACTTTTCTTTTTCAATATGACAGATTATGTGGGGGCAAATGCAATAGGGTTGTGCCTGTGCAGCTCACTTGCCACCACAGAACCCAAACCAAGCACAAAATTAGATTGGTATACTTTTCAACAGCTTTTTCAGAATCTTTGGAAGAGCACTGTCATGGAGGTGGCATAGCTGGCTGCCTAGGCTAGTCCACTAAAAAACAGAAAAACAATATGGATTTTTATATTGGCTGGGGTCCCCATTGCATCTACAAATTCTATCCTCCCTTTTCCACTTGGTTTTTCTTTTTTTTCTTTTTTTTTTTCCGGATTGTTGAAGAGAGTTTGTAGGTATTTTCTAACGTTGGGTTGGTCTAAACGACATAATTTGAATCTTTGTATATGTAAAAAACTCTGATCGTGAGACTTATCTATTATAATTAGATATCGATTATAATTAGATATGTGACTTAGTTTGAATTTGGATTAATTAAAATAAATATTTGGATAGTGGATCCCAAAAAAAAAAGAGAATTTGCAGCTAGCTAGCTTAGCTTAACTAGGCTTGTAGCAGGGTTGGTGGGGAAGCTGTTGGTAGTGAAGGGTGAATTAATTTGAAGGGTAGTAGGAGATAAGGGCTTAGACCATCTCCAGTGTGGGCTTCATGACAGGGCTCTATTTGCCATATCAGCAATTTAGAGCCTGTCTCACCATTGGAGGAAAAGGAGAGGCTCTGTGAATAGAAGAGCCAGTCTCCAAAAATAGAGACCGGGAGAGCCCGCCTCTATCTATTTCCTCTTCCTCCCTATCCTTCCTCTCTCTCCTTCCTCCTCTACCTCTTCTCTTCCCTCGACTTCTTCCTCCTCAGAAAGCTCTCTGCTTCCTCTTCCTCCCTCTCCTTCAATTCCCTCTCCAACGATGCCTTTTCCAAAGCCCATAGACCCACTGCCTTGAAGGGTACCCTCGGCTGCTTCTTGCCTTGCGCCATAGCCACTCCCACCACCTCCTCCGTCCTAACCGGGGAAGCTTTCAACAGCTTGGCAACTGGGTTTTCAGAAGATGAAGATGAGGGCGCCAATGTTGCCGGAGACTATGAGCTCGCCATTTCTCAGCTGGGTTTGCCTCTGCATCTTATTGAGACTCATATAAGCATATAATCAAATTTACTGCAAGTATTATATTGTTGAGGGGGTCATATGTTACAATGTTTTTGACAGGCTGTATACATGATATCAAACTAATGCTTTCATTTCTTTGTAGAAACATATTTAACCGTTGTAATTTAGCCTTTGTGATTTGGCCGTTGTAATTAGCGGTTATAATTTTGCCGTTGTAAATTCGTGTATAAATATATCATGTCTTTCATTGTTTATATCATTCAAATGCCCATCTTCCAATTCTTTCTATCTATACGAGTAATTAATATGTCTCAGAAAAATTCAAGTGCTTCCCGATGTCGAAAAAATATCCGCTCAAATCTCGATCCTCAACCCGAAAATCCAATATTTCAATCTCAAAATCCAAATTTCTCCTCTCCATATCCTAATTTTCCCCCTACATATTCAAATGTACTGAGCATGCAAAATCCTTACAATTTGTCGGTTGCATATGATCAGCAAAATGCAGGTATGCATAATGTAAACCCGATATCGGAAGAGTCACCACAACTTCCCAGTGCCGGTCTCGATACAATTAATGTAGATGGAGATGATGTGCCTACCGCTATGTCCGCAAGTACGTCGAGGCGCAAGGAGAATTGGCAATGGTTCCAAGATGAGCTTCTAATAAGTGCATGGCTTCGATTTGGGCAAAACTCGGTCGTAGGTGACGATCAGAATTGGCAACATTTTTGGGGCCAAATTCTACAGTATTGTCAACAAATCAATCCAGACTATTTCTGCACCAAAAGCACCAAGTCATTGAAGACCCGGTGGTATAGAATCAGCGGCTCTTGCAGTAAATTTCAAGGTTTTTATGAGCAGGCCGAACGTCGTCACCAAAGCGGAACGGTCGACATCGATGTAGAAGAGATGGCCAAATCCTTATATGTGGCTTCTGAAAGATCAGCTTTTCAATATATGAGTCATTGGCGGATACTTTGCAATGAACAAAAATGGAAAAGGATAGAAATGCCAGAATCCGAGCCGAAATCGAAGCGATCGAGAACGACTCCTTCCAGCGAACATCCATCTTCCAATAATGTTGAAGTTACGAGCCCACCTCGACGTCCAGAAGGTAGAGAAGCAGCTAAAAAGAAAAATATGGCAAAAGGAAAGTAGGTTCTTACTACTGAAGAACTAAAATCAACACTTTCTACGCAAAATGAAATTTTTCTTCAGTTGACAAAATTGAAAGATGAAGAGTTAAAATTGAAGAAGAAGGAGCTGGAGCATAAAGAGAAAGAGTTGGAACAAAATGACATGAACATGTTATGCAGCATGCTGAGTCGGGACAAAAGCCAGATGGGAGATCAAGAACGTGCGACGTTTGAGAAAACAATAGAATTCTTAACTGAAAAAATTTGGGGCAACAAATAAGTTTGTATTATATTATATTGGATTGTCTTGTATTGAATGGTATTGGATTGTTTTGTATTGAATGGTATTGGATTGTATTGATACTAGCCGTTGGAGATTTGTCAGTTGTAAAACTAGACGTTGGAGATTTTTATGTCTACAAAAAACAACTTGTAGTCGCACATTCATTCACAGAGTCAGAAACTTTCATTCTATATTCCAATATCACATCAAATTTCTCTCATTTATACACTCTTGCTTTCATTCACTCACGTCTTCCTCTTAAACATGTCTGATCCCAATGATAATAGTTCTCCAAGGTCATTGAGCATCATGGAGTTGATGGAGAAGCTTGCTTTTGAGCAACATGAAATCACTATGGAATTATATCGACGATGGGAGGCGCAACAACAATCTGCTGAGCATGGGGAAAGTTCATCCACAAGACCGAGTGGTAAGAAGAGAAGGAAAGTAGACAGGGATCGAGTTGGAGGAGCAATGCGACTATTCAATGACTACTTCTCGGAAAACCCGACGTTTCCTCCCGAGATTTTCCGACGAAGATTCCGTATGAGTAGGCCTTTATTTCTTCGCATTGTTGATGCTATAAAAAATCACAACAACTATTTTCAAGAGAGTCATGATGCGGTGGGCAACCCAAGTTTAAGCACATTGCAAAAGTGCACGATTGCAATGCGTTTGTTGGCTTACGGAACTGCGGCCGATGCTGTTGACGAATATCTTCGAGCGGGTGAGACAACTGCAATTGAGTGCTTACAAAGGTTCGTTCAGGGTGTCATCGCAGTTTTCGGGGTTGAATACCTACGAAGGCCTAATGAGGCTGACGTTGAACGACTCTTACGAATAGGAGAGTCTCGCGGCTTTCCCGGTATGATGGGTAGCATTGATTGCATGCATTGGACTTGGAAAAACTGCCCTAAGGCTTGGCATGGACAATACAGGAGTGGCTATCACCGCGAGCCAAGTTTAATTCTTGAAGCAGTTGCTGGACCTGACCTTTGGATCTGGCATGCATACTTTGGAGTAGCTGGTGCAAACAACGATCTCAATGTTCTTGCCCGATCACCGGTGTTTGATGATGTGCTCAATGGTATTGCGCCCAAGGTAAATTTCACCGTCAATAATCACAATTATGATATGGGATATTATTTGACAGATGGTATATATCCTCAATGGGCGACATTCGTAAAGACGATCCCTCGTCCTAAAGATGAGAAGAGTAAGTTATTTTCTCAATATCAAGAAGGGGCACGCAAGGACGTGGAGCGTGCATTCGGTGTATTACAATCTCGATTTGCAATTGTACGTGGTCCTGCTCGCGGTTGGTCTAAAGACAATCTTGGAGAAATCATGAGAGCTTGCATTATATTGCATAATATGATTGTTGAAGATGAGAGGGATGCATATCATGTTAATTTTGATTCGATGGTGGAGGATCATTTTTCGTACGATCAAATACCCGGTGGCACACCAACACCTCAAATTGGAGGGGCAAATTTTGCTCCATATCAACAATACATTCGTACTCATACGAAACTTCGAGATAGAGGGACACATCGACAACTACAAGATGACTTGATGGAGCATATATGGCAATTTCATCATTATCGGCACGAGATATAATTTTTATTAATTTGCAATGTTCGTGTGATTTGTCGTATTATTATTGTTTTATTGAAATATCATGTATTTTTGTAATATTATTTTATTATAATATTTATTTAATTTAAAAATATTTAATATAATTTTTGTATTATTTTTATTTCTAAGAATAATATTATTTAATTTGTATATAATAAAAATTATATTTGTAAGATTAATAATATAATATACATATGGGTCCTCAATAGAGCCTCCGAATAAAGCCTGTATGATTGGACGATATCAGAGGCTCTAAATGTAAGTGAAGAGCCTGTATGATGTGGCGTTGATGTGGCGCTGACATGGCAATAATAGAGCCTCCGGATAGAGCCTGAGACTGGAGATGGTCTAAGGGTCGTCCAACAACAAAAGCTCTATTCACATTCACTGCCTATCTACTTACTTTCCTTGAGCAATAATGCAAGAGAGAGGAGGGGAGACAGATCACATCATTTGGGTCGGTGATTTTCCCAACTCCAGTGCCTTCAAAGCATGGTAGCTTTGGTGGTTAGTAGCATCAAATGACAAAATGGTAGCACTTGAAAATGACTGTGTAGAACTAGAACTAGTAGTTCTTTACAGAAGTATATAGTTAGAACTAGTCTAGAGGGATACTGTTGCATTAGCACAGAGTATTCCCAAGTTGAGTTAGTTTAAGCTGCTACTTGTTTTCGGTGCAACACAGAGTAACATACTAACATACGGTATTGTATTTACTACAATCACAATAAGCATACTTTCCACCCTAATTTTTGGCCTTTAGCTTCCCATACAGATAACAATTTGGTGCCCAATTCTTTCTCGAGTCCATGGTTTTAATTACTGCGTGGATTGCTGGAGAGGTTGTCGGCAAAGTTGTGGATGGCTTGAATTAGGAAATGGTGAGCTGTAGTTTTTATTAATTAGGACAACGTACAACCACCGTTTTCTTACACACCATAAACGAGGACGATACAAGTTTGACATATGGATTCTACGTTTCTAGATGTGTATCAAAATCCAATATGTAAAAGTAAAAATGACTTTATACTAAAGCTTAAGCACTAGCATAAACTTCTAAATTGTGTTCATATGCCTGACTTTGTTATGTTTGATTAGGATTTGTGATCTTATACTTTAATATGAGAAAAGCAAACCGCGGTCTGGAGATTCATGACTTGGTCTGTTTATTATGGGATAAACATAAATAGGTAGATCCAGAAAAATCAGTGACAACAGAGACTGCACAACCAAATCCTAATACATTTTTCAAAGTATCATTAACCCACAATAGATCTAGAGGATAAGAAAAAAAACATTGAAAGCAAATCCTAAGCACAGCCATGACTCTAATAATGTGAACCCATATGGGGAGAAAAGATAGAAACTTGAAATATACTCGCAAACACCCGCAATTATGCCAATCTTTTTTTGACTCCTTGCATGCTAGTATATTTCTCATTTCATGAATTCTTTATTTTGGGCCATGTGATCTGTGTTATAATAACTAGTAGAAGCAATGATTCTAATACTTGTGTGCTGTCTATCCTTGTACGGGAATAATAAGGGATAGTTAAAAGAAAAAAAAAACAAAAAACAACAAGAAAAAGAGGCATGGGTTGTTGAACAGTTGATCCATTAAGAGTATGGAACCCAGATGTCAATGGTCAGCTCTCAGCCAATTGTTCTTTGCCTGTGTAGCATTTATTCTATCACAGACACACACGAATACACTATTTGTAGATACTCCATATCTCAACTTGACTCTAAAAAAAAGAAAACGCCAAACGTATTCTTGAAGGATGAAAATTATGGCCGCCTTTTCATGACTTGGTGTGTGAGCAAACGAATAAAATTAAGAAAGGGAAAATGAGATTAAAAAATTGTCTCACGAGAGAAAAGCAATAAGCAGGAAAACCAGATAAGTCAGTTCAAGATAAGGGAACGTTTTGTATTTATAGCAAAGGAAAACCCTTGCCACTTTTTCCCTATTATGTACATATGTAAACGAAGCAATGCTAAACTACTATTTCCCTTTTGTGGATCAATAATAGGATAATGTAGATTAAGCTTGTGCAAATACATATATATACAAGAAATACTGAGAAAGTATTCGTATCTCTAGCATTTGACAAATGGAAAGGAGTTCAGTAGCATTCACCCAAGGGCTATTATCCACAGAAACTTTGTCAATATTGGAAAAGAAATAAGTAATTTTTTATTAACATGAGTGAACAATGGGAAAAAAGAGAAAGCGATTAACTATATCTAACAAAGATCTCAAAAAATTCTCATTGCTTTAGTTATTTTAGAAAATAATCTCTTTCAGTTCAAAAAACAAAACAACGAAACAAACTAAAATCTTTTTGGTAAGAAACAAAACTAAAACTTTGGATACATAAACACAAACAAAATCTTATGGCATCTTTTCACCAAAAAAAATAATCTTATGGCATCTTTTGATCAAAAAAAAGATCTTCTAGTATCAGATTGGTTTCTAAATAAATTCGATCTTAATCATAAGTCCGTTTAAAGAAAAAACAACACAAAATATCGTCGAAGTCTTTTACATATGTCTTTTAACTCTATTGGCTAAGGATCCGTACTTACACACTAGACAGTAAAAGATACTACTGGTCAAAATTTGGGGAACCCAAGAAAGAACATTATTGAGATCTTAAGCAAAGGAGAGTTAAGTCATTTTAGATACTATGTTCTTGTTCTTGCCATGAATCATGGCACTGCAACTTTGCCATGTCTGTCCCATCTCACGCCTACACGAAAGGTAACGACAAAGAACAGCAAAAACAGCAGAATATGACCGTTTATCAGTATCACAAAGACATTAATCACATCATTACCACACCTTATTGGGTTTTTTTTTATACAAAAACATAAGTACAAATTTTAGAAACAGAATCCTCGTTTTTTATTCTCGTATCTTCATTTACTTAAAATGCTCTAGCGTATGGTATAAAAAAGTTTAAATCTTTCTCTTTTGTAGAATTAGAAAAATAAAAACTAAAAAGGGTTAAGATAGTCATAAAGAGATACATAGACTAGGAGGAGTACTAAAGTTTTCCAGCCTCACGTGCCTCCACATTCTCTTCTTAACAATTCTTTTTATCTTTCTCTTCTTTTTTACAGTTTGTCACAAAGTAAATGAGTGTACCAAACTCAAGAATATAATGCAGGAGACTCATTGAAGAGAGAGAAAGAGGGAGTGCGTGTACTGTGTTTGTGAGTTGAATGGCGAGGATGGGGTGACTATGGAAGAAATGCAGCTGGGGGTTCTGTGTCACAGCTGCTGATTAGTGATCGCTTACCCTCACTGGGTTTCATTCTTTTGGTATGTTTTTGATCTGTAAGGACCGTCAAGATCATTTCTTGGAGTTTAATTTGATACCCATTTTGCCTGAAGTTTGTGCTTTTATGGTCTCTGGGGTGATAGTTTTGCTGGGGGAATGTAATTATCTTTTCATCTTTTCTCTTTAGTGTTCTTCTGCGTAGCGGTTTTCCTTTCTGCTGCTATGCCTTATCCATATTCGTTTGTTCTGTTCAATAAACAACTTATTAAAGCTCTTTTATTTACTTGAAGATCTTACTTTTATATCCTTTTAAGTGGGTGTTTTACTTTCCTTTAAACTTTCTGGCTTTGATCATTGGAGTTCTGAGATACTCCCTGCTCGTTTCCGTGTTCTTCTCATTTATGTGTTTGCACCGGCAGTTATAGTTTGTCTGCATTGGCCAATTATTTCTCTAGCTGCATGATACTTGTTATAGCATCATAGGCTGTGGGATTAAGACAATGCACTAGCATCATAGGCTGTGGGATTAAGACAATGCACTCATGATAATTGTGCTTTTGGTTCTTTCCGTTCTTTAACCTCATCTGTCAGCTTTTAACGCTCTGACTTTATCTTTTTTGATGCTTATAGGTGTGAAGATCTGTTTTATTTTCCTTCAGCTTATGGATTTACATTTGTTGGGTGAAGAGATTCAGTTGCTGCGGACATAGTGTGGATTGTTGTTTTAATTGAACAGGTAGCCTACTTAATAAGAGTTATTTGTTGGTTTGGACAACATCTCCTTCAACTTCTTCACAAAATTTTGATGGTCAATGTGTGTGTGCAGGTCGGACAAGTCGGTCTACAAGGATCCAGAAGGTCTATTAAAGAGAGTATAATTGAAGTGAATTGATTATAGTACACAGGCCGGGATCCTTTACTGTCACTAGAACCTGGGTCCTGCAAAGTCTAAATCAGTTGCTCTGTTGCTTTTGGCCGGAGTGATGGCAACCTTGTCACATTCCGAATCCAGGAGATTGTATTCCTGGTGGTGGGACAGCCACATTAGTCCAAAGAATTCAAAATGGCTTCAAGAAAATCTTACAGGTGCTTATGTTCTTCTTGAAACTTTGTAACCAGTTATAGCAAGCAAGTATTTATTTATTGCACATGCTCATCCTATGACAAGCTTGTAGTTGTTGCTATATGCATCATGGCCTAGGATTGTGGAGATTACAATATTATAACTAATTATTCCTTTCAACCAGATCAAAAGGAAACTTGATACCAATTGATTTAAACTTTAGGATGCGACATGTAATTTCATTTTAGTACCAAAGTGCTACCTGAACGATGTCAGAGCAGTATTCTAAACTTATCCTTTGCAGGATCATCTACTAAACATCTTGCTTTATAGCTAATCTTTCCCCGTTTCATTAGAGGGTAGGATTAACGGTTTTCTGACAGTATGAGTTAGCGGACTACTTCCCATTTGATAACTTCAAGGGAATCTTCCAAAGGAGTGACTTTTATCTGTTCACGGATCTTTTGGATTGTGAAATCCTAAACCTATTCAATTTGTAATTTGTACTTGGTACTACCCACAGGTAGAATGCAAATGTTTCCTTTCTTTCAGTCAAACCATTCATTTCCTGTCAACAGCTGCACGTAGTTTAATCTTGATTGAATCACTGAGTGCTCTCTCGTAGACACACAAAGTACATTGTTCGTCTGCATGCATACGCCCGAGTACTTGTTGTGCCTTCTTTTATGTAAGTACAAGTTGAATTCTAGAGACAATTTTTCTCTTCACCGATGTATAGTGTGCATTAGTGCTCCAATCTTCTTACAGGCCCAGAGTTTGATTTTGTGAAGGAATAGGTACATCCATTACAGGGTGGGTTTGTCCTTACATCTTAGTTTAGAAGTGACAATTTATTTTTAATATCACTTACTTGGTTGCATAGTGGAATTTGAATGCTTAAGCTCTTACTTTGACATAAAATTTAGTGGTTCATCTTTTTGCTTTGGGAATGAATTGAACAGGCATGCTTACACTGATAGCTTTATACCATATTGTTGGCAACTAAGCAAACAGAGGTTTTTCTCAACAGATATGGATGCCAAAGTCAAAGCAATGATCAAGCTCATTGAAGAAGATGCAGATTCATTTGCAAGGAGGGCTGAGATGTACTATAAGAAGCGTCCAGAGCTGATGAAATTGGTTGAGGAGTTTTACCGTGCTTATCGTGCATTAGCGGAGAGGTACGACCATGCAACTGGTGAGCTCCGCCAGGCTCATCGAACCATGGCAGAAGCATTTCCCAATCAAGTACCTTACGTGCTGCAAGATGATTTGGTGGAGGGTGAACCCAGGACACCGGAAATGCCCCATCCTATTCGGGGATTTCTCGACTCGGGGGACTTGCTTAAGGGTGGGGCCTATTCGGAGGAATCAGACCCTGGCGTTAGCAGTAGGGGATTAAAACAACTCCATGATATGTTTGGGTCAGCAGCAAAAAGTGGAGAAAGAAAGATGAAGAAAGTCCCCAAGCTTGATGAAACAACAGTGGGTGATGCTGGAAAGGAAGCTCAAGCTGAAGTTGAAACCTTAAAGAGAGCACTTGAAAAGATTCGAGCTGAGAAGGAAGCTGTTTTTCTTCAGTACCAGCAGAGCTTGGAGAAGTTATCTAGCTTGGAGAGGAACCTCAAGGAGGCTGGAGGGCTTGATGAAAGAGCAAGCAGAGCAGAAATTGAGATTAAAATTTTGAAAGAAGCCCTTGCCAAATTAGAATCTGAGAGGGATGCTGGTCTTCTTCAGCACAATAAGTACCTGGAAAGAATATCAGCTCTGGAGAATATGATTACCCAGTTGCAAGAGGAGGCTAAAGGAGTTAATGAGCGAGCAGTTAAAGCTGAAGTAGAAGCTCAAAATCTCAAGCAAGAACTTTCTAGATTGGAATCAGAAAAGGAAGCCGGTCTTCTTCAGTACAAACAATGCATTGAACTAATATCCATGTTGCAGAGTAAAATCTCCCTTGCAGAGGATAATGCTAGACTACTGAACGAACTAATTGAAAAGGCAGAATCAGAAGTTAAAGCGTTAAAAGAAGCTCTTGCTAAATTGAATGAGGAGAAGTATGTAGCTGAACTTCGCTATGAACAGTGCTTAGAGAGAATAGCAGTGATGGAGAGTGAAATTTCTCGTGCAGAAAATGATGTCAAACGACTTAATGGAGAAATTCTAATGGGGGCTGAAAAATTACAGAAGGCAGAAGAGCACTGTTCTCTGCTTGAGAGATCAAATGAATCTCTGCAATTAGAGGCAGAAAATCTGGTGCATAAGATAGCAAGGAAAGATCACGAACTTTCAGAGAAAGAGAATGAGTTGGAGAAACTTCAGACTTCGCTGCAAGATGAGCATTCACGATTTGTTCAAGTTGAAACCACCCTTCAAACTTTACAAAAGTTGTTGTCTCAGTCTCAAGACGAGCAGAGAGCATTGGCAGAAGAGCTTCAGCATAAGCTACAAATGCTGAAGGATTTGGAAGCATCAAACGGTGATCTCCAGGCAGACCTCCTGCAGGCTAAGGAAGAGAATCATGACCTCAATGAGTTGAACAGTACCTTCAGCATTTCAGTAACGAATTTAACAGATGAAATCTGTAACTTGAAGGAAATGAAAGAGAAACTTGAAGAAGAAGTTTCCCTGCAAGTGGCTCAAACTAATGCCCTGCAGCAGGAGATTGACCATTTGAAGGAAGAAATCGAAGGCTTGAACAGGAGATACCAGGCTTTACTGGCACAGGTACAATCAGTTGGTCTGAATCCTGATTGTCTCAGTTCATCCATAAAGGATTTGCAGGAGGAGAACATGAGGCTTAAAGATGTCTGTGAAAAGGAAAGAGATGAGAGAGAAGTTCTCCATGGGAAGTTGAGCAGCATGAATGTGTTTCTGGAGAAGAATGTTGCTTTGGAGAGATCATTGTTAGAGCTAAATGACAAGTTGGAAGGATCGAGGGAGAAGGTCAAAGAATTGGAATCATCCTGCCAGTTGCTTCAAGCGGAAAAATCTGGTATTGCTGCTGAGAAAGCAATCATGCTTTCTCAGTTGCAGATCATGACTGAGAATGTGCAGAAGATCTTGGAGAAAAATGCCTTGCTGGAGACTACTCTGTCTAGTGCAAATGTTGAGCTTGAAGTTTTGAGGACAAAGTCAAAAGGCTTAGAAGAATTATGTGAGATGCTCAAAAACGAGAAACACAATCTTCAAAATGAAAGAGGCGTCCTGGTCTCTCAGCTAGAAAATGTTGAACAGAGATTGGCAAACCTGGAAAGGAGGTTTACAAGACTGGAGGAAAAATATACTGATCTGGAGAAGGAAAAAGAGTCCACAAACTGTCAAGTAAAGCTACTATGGGATCACCTTGGAGTTGAAAAGAAGGAGCGTTCTTATTATGTACAATCAAGCCTGTCCCAGATGGCAGAGTTGGAAAACCAAGTTCATCGGCTGCAAGAAGAACGTAGTTTGAGTAAGAAAGAATTTGAAGAAGAACTAGATAAAGCTGTAAATGCTCAGGTTGAGATCTTCATTTTGCAGAAGTTTATAAAAGATTTAGAAGAGAAGAACTTATCTCTGTTGTACGAGTGCCAGAAACACACTGAGGCTTCAAAGTTATCAGATAAGCTTATACAAGATTTGGAGACTGAGAATCTTGAGCAGCAGGTGGAAGTAGAGTTCTTATTGGACGAAATTGAAAAACTAAGAATGGGGATTCGTCAAGTATTCAGATCTCTTCAATTTGGTGAGCATGATGGTAGGATGGAAGAGGAACAAGTTTCTCTTATGCATATTCTGAACGACATTGAGGACCTTAAAAGTTCACTTCAGACCAGCGAGGATGAGAAGGAGCAACTGATGGTTGAGAACTTGGTGCTCTTAACTTTCTTTGAACAACTTGGCTTAGAAGGTGGTGAAGTCTATTCCCAGAAAAAGGTCCTCGAGCAGGAATTTGAGATCATTGCAGGGAAACATGATCTTCTGCAAAAAGAAAACCATGAACTTCTGGAGATGAGCAGGCAGTTGATGTCGGAAGTTAGCAAGGGAGAGCAGAGGGAGAAGGTTTTAGAAGGTCAGTTGGAAACTCAGCTTGAAGATCTGGTAAGGTTACAGGGTTCTTACGGAGCACTACAAGAAGAAAATTTGAAAGCAATTGGAGAAAGCAAATCTTTGTCCCAGAATTTCTCAAATCTCAAAGAGGAAATGCGTATTCTCGAAGAGGAAAGCAGTAGCACCTTCGAAGAGGCGGTAGCTCTCAGTACCCTCTCATTGGTTTTTGAGAACTTTGGCATCGAAAGAGCCGAGAAACTCAGAGAAGTGTCTGAAAATCTAAGTTGTCTCCAAGCAATAAACGAGGACCTGAAGAAGAAGATTGGACTACTGGGGATGAAACTAGAATCTAACGATCAGGAGAATGTGGTGCTGAAAGCAACAATAGAGAAGTTGCAGATTGAGCTTAATGAAGAGAAAGACTTGAGTGATCGATTAAACTGTCAACTTTCCCTTGGACAAGATTTTCTCAGACAGAAAGCAACAGAGCTTTTAGAAGCAAAAGAGAAGCTCGAGGCTGCTAATGACTTAAATGCAGAATACTGTAGAACAATTGCACAGCTCAAGAATGAATGTCAGGAGTCAATTGCTATGAGAGAAAAGATAGAGAATCAGATCATTAAACTGTCAGAAGACAGCACAGATCAGAAAAATGAAATTGAAAGCCTTCATCAAGCTAATGCATATTTAGAGGCAGAGGTGGATGTACTACGCATTGAAGTTGAGGAACGAAAGACTATAGAGGAGAACTTGAACTTGGAACTGCTAGAGAGAACCAATGAGTTTGAACTCTGGGAGGCTGAGGCTTCTTCGTTCTATTTTGATCTTCAAATATCCTCTATCCGTGAAGCTCTGCTTGAAGATAAGGTTCATGAGCTCACTGCATCCTGTGATAGGCTTGAAGAACAAAATGTAACAAAGGACGTTGAAATTCAACAGATGAAAGAAAGATTCAGCTGCTTGGAAAGTGAAATTGGAGGACTGAAGGCTCATTTGTCTGCATATGTGCCAGTTATAGCTTGCCTGAGAGAGAACATAGAATCTCTTGAACAAAATGCTCTGCCCCGGTTGAAGCCTCTTAGAACAAGCAGTGGCCGGAAGGTAGTTTCTTTTCCCTCATTTGGCAATATTAGCTATTAAAACAGTTTAATGCTTTTATCACATCGCCACTTGAAGACTCTTTAATGGTTTTGCCTTCCTCTTTGTAGAAATTTGAACGTTAAACTGCACTTTCATATTGGCTTCACTTCTTCTAGCTTTATAACTCAGTTTCTTTTTTGGAAATGAAGATCTTTATTGGCTGTCGTGGCTGTTCTTAGTTTTAGAATATTCAACTGGCCTAGAGCCTTTCTTTGCTTGTGCAGTCTGGGCTTGCTCCAGGTTTTGAATTATGTGGCTCCTCCACTTATCGTACCAACTCTGTATGCATTGACATCCTTTTTGGTCCATCATTCAGGGCATAGAGTCTCCTATCCATTATCATGGAACAAAGCATCAAGAGCTCGAGAATGACGAAAAATCCATAGTTACAGATGGAATTTCAGATTTACTGAGGATGCAAAGCAAAGTTAAGGCCATTCAGAATGCGGTGCTTGAACAAAGGGACAGGGTTGCAGCTGAAAAGGATGTGGACCACAACATGGATAGAAATAAAATGCAAGACACTGAGGACCAGCTAAAATCTCCACCAAAAGTGGCTGAACAGTTGGAATTACGAGACAGGTCAGACAGAAGGGATGACATTCAAATGGAAATGCTGGTGTTTGACAAGGAACCCTCTGATAAAGCCAGGTCAAAGAAGAGCAAACCTGAAATAGCTGAAGTGAGGATTGGGAGTTTGATGAAAGATATCCAGCTTGATCAGGTCTCAGATCGTTCAATATCTAGGAGAACCAGGAGCAGGAGACAAAGTTCTGGGGCTACTGACCAGATGCTTGAGTTGTGGGAATCTGCTGAGAAAGACTGCATTGTTCATCCAGTGTCTCGCTCGCCAAAGCAGGCAAGTCCAAAGAGTATATATCATCGCTCGAAATCCAAGCAAAAGAGTAGAAATTCCTCCATGGATTTACAGATAGAGAAAGAAGTAGGCATTGACAGGCTGGAGGTGTCAGCACCCTCAGCCAGAGAGCCAACTTCACAAGGGAGCAGAGGAAGGATCTTGGAGAGACTTGCTTCCGATCACCAGAACTTAATGTCTCTTCAAACAACCGTGCAAGACTTGAAGAAGAGAATGCAGGTAATGAAGAAAAGCAAGAGGGCAAATGATGCAGAATTCCAAAGGGTGAAAATACAGCTAGAAGAAGTTGAGGAGGCTGTTCTGCAGTTGTCTAACACCAATGATCAGCTGAAAAAGGAGATCGAAAAGTGTCCCTCATCTCTGGATGAAAATGCGTCAATGGGTTTGGAAGAAGCTGGCAGTGTTCGGAGGAAAAGAGTGACAGAACAAGCACGGAAAAGATCTGAAAAGATAGGAAGACTGCAGTTTGAGGTGCAAAGTATCCAGTACGTGCTGCTAAAACTGGAGGATGAAAAGAAAAGCAAGGGCAAAAGCAGGTTTTCGAGAAGTAGAACAGGGATTATCTTGACGGACTTCATCAGCAGTGGCAGGAGAATTAAGGCAAGGCGCAAAAAGGGTTGTTTTTGTGGGTGTGCTAGACCCTCCTCCCCTGAAGACTGAAGAACCATCTGACAGGAATCAAACCACAAGATTAGCCTGATTATCCATAAAAAAGTGTTCCTGATATTATGTTTTAGAGATCATGTTATGGATTAGTTAGACTGAAGCACTGTTAGCCGAGTAGAAAGTTTAAAAGTAGGCCAATGTAACAGTAATAAGCTGTTTACTACAGCCTCTCTCTTCTTTGTTTTTAAGCCTTGTAATTTCAGCTAAACTGGGTTAGTGTTGCTCTATATTTCTCGCATGCATCTAGAGCCCTTGACGTGGGATTGCTTTGTCACTGCCAAAGTAAGGATCTTGACCGATAGATATAGTAATATTTTGTTTTACAGTGCAGTAGAATTCCCTCTTCTAGTACTTCTGGCTTTGTGCATGTATTCCATGTCCAGAAGTTTGATTCCTCGGTGGTTCAACTTCAATTCCTGTACATTATGGCATTATAGTGTGATGAGTCTTGCCACCTACTTCTATTGGTTTGTAGCTAGAGGCTGTTCTTCATATACCTGTGGTCATTAGGAGAATGTCACTGATTGGAGCACCTTCTCGAGCAATGCAAAGTATTAAGGAAAGAGGGAAAGGAAAAAAAATAACGACCCAAATAAAATAAAATAAAATAAAAACAAAGGCACCAATTTGGCTAAGCCTCCATTGAGACGAAATTTCCTTACGAGTTCCATAATTTCTAGGATATTTTGACCCTACAATTCTTTCTAAGTTTTAGTCAAGTTCTCTAAGTTTTAGCTTGGTAGTTCAACTCGTTTACATTGGCGGGAAAAAGGAGTTTATCGAGTGAAAAAAAACTTATCGGGATTCTGGGTGTCATGAAGAATTCGATCTCAAGGGAAGAAGCTCGACTTTTTTGTGATTTGTACCAATAGCATCCTCGGAATCCGCTTGTTTGTCATTTGTATTCAACCCGGCATTTGCTAATCATTAAAGCATCCAAAAACGTGAGGAGATATCTGTAAACCTCACCCGATTTATATCTTTATACATTTTAATCAAGATTTTATTGGGATAATAGGTGGGATTATTATGCTTACAAAACAATTTAGACGCAATTTTTTTATTACCAAACAACCAAGGAGTGGTGTACTCCTATCGTAAAACCAAGGTTGGAATGGATTCTACCGAAATACATACATCCAAATCATACCAGTTGTTTATATCTTTTAATCTTAATCCTGGTTAAATTTCAAAATTATGCACAACAAGCACAGGACCTAATAACATATTTTTCATTTTAAAAAATGGAAAACTAATTTTAAGATTTTCATAGGAAAGGTTTTATTGAGGATAAAAATTGCATATATTTTCATTTTTAATTACAATTATTATTTGAAACAAATAAATATATTGGCTTTCAGTTTGATGGCTTCATATCTAGCAGATAGACTTCTATGTTGTTTAACTGTTTGAATGCCTTCGTTATAGTTTACATACTTTATTGGATAGAGAATCATTTGACAATCATGTACAAATTGAAATATTTTATTAATACAATTCTTTCATAGCATGCTTCCCTTTATAAACAAAATCCGTTATTTGGTTAATTAAATCATCCAAAATGGTAACAGACTTCAATGTAATATAATTTGGTTTTGCTATGAATGATATAATTTGTTGGTAAAGTATAGATCATAGATGTAGTCCACTTCCTTCATTCGGTTAAAGAGAATCATTAAGACAAAAAAAAAAAATAATCATCCAATTATCGTAGATATACAAGTGAACATATTTTTGCTTGAAGGTTGAGTTTCAGAATGAGAAAGGCAATTGCCACCTTAAGAGTCCATTAACCAGAAGACGTATAGGATGAGAACGATGCTTTAAAGGCAAGCAAGCAGAACGAAGTTACTATATTATGATTTATGCAGGATTGTTGTCCTTTGAAAGAAGAACTGCAGATAACATATTATTCAACGAATACACAACATGTCTCTAACTAGAGTACAAAGTCTAGAGGATCCCTTTTAACAATCTAAAAGACTTCTTTTTTAATGGTGGGGGGTGAGGGAAGGAAATGAAGGTATTGACTGTAATATCAGCTTCCGGCCACTCCTGATACCAGGGGATGATCCCAAGTTAATGTGAGGAGGAGAGACTCTCTTGCTGTTGGGGGAGGAAGTCTTGACGCCCACGGTAGGTGAGCAGTTGCTTTGGAGGATATCAGGAATATCATCATCGGGAATACTTTGGTATTGTTTCTCAAACTTGGTCATAGGTCGAATGATATTTGGTTTACCATACTTCTGTCCCACATATGATCCTGACGATGACCCGATCCCGAGCAAGGATCTTGGTGGTTTGCTAGTTGAAGACAGTGGGAGCTGAACCAATGGCCTGACACATAAATTACCATTACGGTTAACAATTAAAGAAAGAGGAAAGATAACTTCATCAGACAGTCAGTAAGCCGGGTTGCAAGTAAACCTGCAAAGCCGCAAGGGTGTTGTGGGAAGTTTAGTGTTTGGTGTCTGCTCTTCATTATTCTGGATTGAAGTTTTCTGTGAAATCATACCAATTCCACTCCTTTCATTTGCTTCTGTTTCATCTTCCACTTCGCCTTCCATTTCTATTGGAGCAGAACCTGAGTAGATTAACATTTGGAAATGAAATCCGCATGTCAATTAGTTAATACAGCTAATAAGTGACTTAAAATCTAAAGATCTGACAGCAGCTACCAAGTAGGAATACATCTTTGAGAAATAATGCAAACTTCAGGCTGAAAACTGACCATCTTTTCTTCCGAATGCATTTTTGCACCCTTCACATCTGCAGTTAATGGAGCATCCAACGCCACCCTTTACACATAAGAAGGCTTGAATCAGTTTAAAAGAAACCTCGAAAGAATATAGAACACTTCAAGGAAATACCTGATAGCATTCACAATATTTCTTGAGGCAACTTGACTTTTTACAGTTGCATCCCCTTTTGTGTCGTGCTGAAGCAGGTGTCTTGGTGGAATCATCCTAGTCCAAACAAGTAATCAGTTAAAATATTTGTCAAAGAGAAATTTAAGAAAGTAGGTTTTTCATCCTCAGTAAGCAAACAAGAGAGATAGGATATGTCTTCTAACCCCAATCTCAGGTATGGTGTCGGAGCCTCTAATAACTTTAGGAGCAAATGCAAGTGGGTTACGTGACTCGATCTGTTTGCGAGTTGCAAGAACAGTATCTTCATGAATAGGCTTGTTGAAGCATTCTTGACATGAGCATGGCTCTATGCAATAGACACCCGCAGCAAAACATTCACAATAACTGCAAGGTAAAAGTATATCAGCAATGCACAAATGAAAGCAAAGGAAGGACATGTTTGGACATGGAAAATACAAATGGAATGAGGAGGGAACAACATAAAAGGGAATAAGATGCGTATCCACGTCAAAGAAACTCATCGGAGGATCTCCTGATAGTAAAGCCTAATCAAAGGAACCCCGAGTTTTTGAGCTTCTGTGGTCTAGAATTTTTTGCTTAGGAAAACTGTGATCAAATGCTTGTTGAGTCGACAAGAACGCACATGGGAAGACAACAGCAACCAGGATGCAGTCTAACTACCCAACAAGAATTCATGTCTTGAGTATTTTGGATAACTTAAAAGTATTGAAAGAGAAGGAGTCGAGCATTGAAAATTTAACTTCACAGTTAAACATGCAACATGATCCTTACAGAAAATGGCAAGAACACTCAGTCTAATTTGAGTTTCTGATTGAATCAAGTTCAGAGAATGAGAACTTACAGCTTCAAACACTTAGATTTTTTGCAGTTACAGCGCTTGCAACCTTCTGTTTCTCCTTCCAGTCTACGCCTGGAAATGCAGTCCAAAAATCAAAGCACAAGAAGGTTAGAATAAAAAGTGACATAATGCAATTGCAACTAACTTGAGAGAAATTTTATGCAGGACATGCCTTTTCTTTCTAGGGCTGGTTTGATTTAATTCCTCACTGGCTATATATGCTGAAGCCTGAGAAGGATCTTCAGCCATAGAAGCAATATTTTCAGTGGGATCCATATCTCTTTCAGCCGGGACTAAAGACAATGAGTCATGGAGTTCTTGACCCATAGAAGGAGAGTGAAAAGAAGCAGCAGAACTAGGCAAGGTCATCCCTGAAGAAAGATTTTCATGCTTGATAGGTTTATTTTCCTTGGAAGTAAGTGCCAGAGCATTCAAGTGCAAGCCAATTCCAGGTAAAGAGCGCCTTGAAGAATCACTGCCAATCTGAATAGGCACCAATGACCTCTCTGTGGAAGCAGTTCTCTCATTGGAGTTTTCCAATACCGAAGAACTAGAACCCGAAGCTTCATCTAGGTTCTTCCTGCGAGCTCCTACCATCTCAAAGTCTAAACAACGCCTACGCACACCACGATGCAAATTGGAAATAGTCTACAGAAACATGAGGAAAACAACTTAGAACTGGTTAACCTATTCAAAGTCAAAGAGTTTCCCATACACTAAGAACTAGAAAGAATCGTTAAAAGATAACAAATTTGCACAATTGAAACATGCTTGGAACTCCAAAAAGATTGAAACTGAAAATGCATGGAATTGCATGACGAAATTAATCTCGCCGCCACTGAATTTTGACCAATTCTATGTATTGTGAAATAATCTTGCAAACCACACCAAATTTTAGTTCTCTTATCCCCACTATTAAATGAAATTACGTTTCAGTCCATGAGCCAGCAGGCAAAGATCCACTTAGTAAGATATCTTAACACTTTTAGATCCTTGCTGTAATTCAAAAATAAGAGAGAAAAAACTAGGCTGTGTTGCGGAAAGTTTTCTGCAACTAAGAGAAGCATGATAAGAGTTCATTTCACATTTACCATGTAAACAACTAATTTGCTGTAGTCTAGCTGCCATTACACCAGCAAGAACAAGTGTGCTACTAGGAATTCCTTTCAATAAGAATTACAATAATATGATTCCTTTCGTCCTCAAAAAATTATCAAGTCACCCAATGCTTCTAATTGTCATAGTAGAAGCATCTCGTATTTGTAGTTCAATTACAATATTTTCAGATCATATGGTTCAACAGGAAAATGGAGACTATGATACTCTAGGGACAATGGACAAGAGATGCATGTATACCTTGTAAGTGACTCCCATGGATGTCTGTGCTTCATTGTCCACATCCTCTGTTGGATGACTTGTAATGCACTTATTTTGTTTGCTATTAGAATCCAGGTTTTCCTCTACCTGGTTCATTTGGTTCAGCCCAATGGTTTCTCCTGGTTGAGTGGAAGGATCTTCCATCTCATGTTGTTCACCAGAAGAAATGGGATAAATTATTTGCATTTCCTGCATGTTATTATAAGAGGCACAAAAACCAGCATTAGGATCCACAGATTTCAGCATTAGCCCCTTAAAAGCCTCTGGGTCAACTGGGGAGTTAAAGATCAGCAGATCAGCAGCATCCGAAATCAAACTCTCCCAATCACATTCGGCAGCTTCTGTTTTCTCCTCAATCTGGTGTATCCCCTCTGCACTGGTTTCACCCTGAGATGAACCTTTTTGACCAGCCTCCATTACCAAGGGAACAAGGGACCCTGATGTGCCAGCCAGTTCAGATAGACAACCTGATTGCGTACCACAACGAGTTGTTGAGTCACATTCAGGACTATCGCAGTCATATTTCAGGGTCCGTGGCAGTTCAAGAGCGAACTTCATATGTTCATTAGGAGGTTCGCCCACAGACACCCTTGGATCAAAGTTTTCTTGTAGCTCAGCTGAGTTTTCATACAGCTGAGCCGCAGCATCCACAGTTACCACTTCACCACCGCAGCCTTTATTCCCATTCTCAGATGAGAACTCTGGTTTTGATGCATCTGTGTAGTTATTCCTGAAAGTAAAGAAATATGGACTTAATTACACTATGCAAGTTCTCTATATGACTTCCATCTTATGCGAGTTTCTAGAGAAAGCATGTCAAATTACCTTCTAAGGAATCTAGATTCCTTATGAGAGCTGACATGAGGTGAAGTGAAAATTGATGGAACCGATGAAAAACTAAGAGAATGGAATGCCTGAGCAACATGTAGGGACCTCACTGGCTTGATAGGAGAAAGGCTATTGATGTAATTGAAGACCGGAGAATCCTGCACCCAGTAAATAAACTTTTTTTTTTCAGATTATAGATCTAGAAACAACCATAGGAAGCACATAATCAGCTTAACTAACAGCGTACTACAGCTGGTGTGAGGTGCAAAATGAAAATCAGTTCAGTTAGCCTATGAATTCAAATCTAAACCCAGAAATTCAGTGTCCTAATCGCAGCAAAAATCAGATAGAGAATGTATTACATGAATATTGTCATAAAAAGACAACAACAAGAAGGTTTACTTTATGCTACTTTCAGTTGCAAACGAGCCTCCTGATAAGACAGCAACCGCAAACTAAGCAAGAGGAACACAAGATACCGAGAAACAGATTGCAGAAAACCTTACAATAGAGATCTAAACAACTGAGAAAAAAACACACACGCGCAAAACAAAGTCCCCAAAAACAGCAAAAAAAGAAACATTTCAATTCAGCAAACAAGACCCTGATTCCAGAAAATCCCCGGTAAGTCAACATGCAGCCAACCAAAGCAACCAAAACCCAAGTCAAAATAGCAATTCACCACCTTGAAAAAACAAAAAACAAAAAGAGAAAGAAACAGCCAGAGTACAATGAATGGTGGGGAGAAAAGAGATCAGGAGAAAGACAACCAATTGCAAAGCAAACCATCACCTCGAATTTAGAAAGAGGGGTTGTGATCTGGGTAGTGGTCTTCTCTGGGGTATCCATGGCCAGAGAAGGAGGAGCTGCTCCACATAGCAGCAACCACTCACTCAAGAACGAGTCTTTTCGTATTTAGGCGGTGTCTCCATAGTCCACCTTTTCTTTTTTGTTCTATCTTTATCCCCTCTATATCTCTCTCTCGCTCACTCTGTCTCTCCCTAGAAGGAATGAATGATACAATACAATACAATACAAGAGAAAAACAAAAAAGATGAGATTCAAGAAGAAGCGGGAAAGCAGGGAGAGTGTGAGAGAGTCAAGTAGACCAGTAAGGAAAGGGAGTGAGTTGGATTTTTTCTCGTGGAGATAACCCCCAAAAATTGTCGATTGACCCACCACACAAAATACTACGCCACAATTCCACGCTCCCCAACCACTGTCTCTATTATATACTAGTACTAACTATGCCTTTGGTGTTTGGTGTGTTTTGTCTGTGTAACGCCGTGGAGTGTAAAAATCCACTACACAAAAAAGAAAACTACTGCTTCCCGCTTACTCACCCACCTTTCACTTTTATAAAAGTAACGTATACTAGATTCTTGATCTTGCTGTCTTTACTCTTGCCTAGATTTTCTTTTTTCTTTCTTTTTTCCCTCCCCTCTGCCTTTCTTTTTTTTTTTTTCTTTTGATGTCTATGTAGAGGGTTAAAGTAAAAGTTGTTGTCTTTGTGCATATCTGTTATTCTGGGTTTTGTTTGGTAAGAAGAATAGTGTGTGTGGGCGCTGTGCATTGGTAAAAAATTTTACACTACTTGTAAGAGATTGACACTGAAAAGATTTGGCATCTGGCTGTTTTGTCAGAAATTCCTAACACAGGTGTCTTAACAAAGGAAGATTACTACTAGTATTTACCAAAATAAAACATAAGCAAAATTACTTACCAAAATAAAATATGAGGAGAATTTATTTAACCAGAAAAAAAGTAGGTTGTGTAACTGATATGGAAGGAATGGCTTTTATGACCACATCATTGCGTGGACTTGTTTACTTATTCATTTTTTGTTTTTGGGTAAAAGTTTCTTTAGCAACACTGTGTGAATAGATTTAATTCCAATTATTCCTAAGTAATTATGTAGATAGCATAATGTTGGTATAACAACACTGTGTGAATAGATTTAATTCGAATTATTCCTAATTAATTATGTAGATAGCATAATATTGGTATTATTATTAAGTGACATTGAACCTAATTGGTCCTTGTTTTGACTTAATTCTTAAAATTTGTTTATTATACAAAATGCAATTTGGAAAATCATTTTCCATTCCCTAAGGGGAAAAAATGTACTACTTTGGGAAAACAATGTTTACCTCACGGCCTATATGAATGACGAATTCTAATACCAATATGTTTTGTAGGAAGGAGAGATTTATTTAGTTAAAATACTTAGAAAATCTAAAGCTACAAAACTCCTTCGACTTGGTAGACCGAAAGGCACCTGCCGTTAGGAAAAACATGTGAAAACCAAATCCAGCTAATTATGGGTTTAATCATCATAGATTATGTTGACTGATGACAAGGGAATTTAGGCATAAAACGTTTTAGAGTCCGTGACTTCCTCACGGATATCAATATCAATCAACCAAACTTACGCTGTAATTCATTACTTTTATCGGGAGATCATTTAGTTAATAGTAGTACGATTTTTCCAAATGTAGGAACCAATAGACCTATAACTTTGTTAAGCCTTAAATGCACCGCGAAGCCCTATGCAAATCCCCCTCTTTAATAGAACAAATCTACATGTTTCATTTTCCTTACGGATTTTCGATGAACATTGACCACTTTCTAGTTTCTGAAAATTTTCCAATAGTAGAAAACGCATGCCTATTGCAAAATATCTACTGCCAAATCTCCATTTCATTTGGTAGTTTCATGAAAGGGATCCACCAAAAAATTCACAGATCTTTATCGATCTAATGGGATCAAGAATAATTCCCCCTATAGAATCTTTGGCATGGAGTAACATCCTTTATTTAACCATTATACAAGCAACTTATCTTTCCCTAATGCGCCTAATTAAGTTCAAACTAAGAAAAAAAGTGTTAGGATACTTGGTAATTAATGCCACCGTTTAATTGTAAAATAATGTCCCTTCATATAATTTTCAAACATGGGCACATGTCTACTTTATATATATTTTAGTTTCAACTAAACCAGCAACCTTTTTTTTTTTTTTGAGGACAAAAACCAGCAACTTACTTACCGATGAATTGCCGTTCTAACGGCAAGATGAATCTGCTACTTGTCATTGTGCAGTCGGATTAACTCTATTTTGGGCCAGCATAAAAGAATAATATAGATGAATAAAGAAGTTATATTTTTTGTCCAGTATTGATAATGCATTCTATTCTTCTATACAATTTTATAAAATAAACTTACAAAATTACGATGTGAACTAAAATTACCCTTCCTTCATCATTTACCAATTACCCACTAAGGCAAATATCAAAATAATCGCTATTGCCACCATAGCTTTAATCTTTTTGTTTTCCAAAATTCCCCCCTTTTAACACTCTCTCACCATCACTTTTTAGCCTCTTTACCCAAATGCAATCAGTTGCATCCAGCTATCTCTCCCCAATACAATATTGCAATTATTTGATATTAGATTTAGATATGGCGTGTCAAATTAATATTACATATTATGTATGATATGGCGCGTCGAAATGATATTAAATATATATGGGTGCCAATTTTTTTTATTTGTTTTTTTTTTTAACCAGCAGATAGCGTGTCAATTTCTTCCAGTTTTAACCATGCAGAATTGAATGTGCCATCATACAAACGCCAAAATATAGGAAATGTGGCATTGAATTTTTTTAGGTGAACATGTCCTTCCCGTGACTCATGAAGAATGAAGAAGAACAAACTATATAAATGCTGTATACCTACAGAGATTTTTTATTTCTATCATTTTAATGTCTACAATGTCTCCGGTATTACGTTCACACCCCTTAATTATGTGGACCAATTGTTCTAAAATTGATGATATTGAAGGATATTATAGGCACTGTAGGGTAAGATCAAAATGTGACATTACCCTGAACAAATATAATACCGTTAATAAGTTAAAAAAAAAATATAATACCGTTAAAAGGTCGCTACGGAGGCTGGCGATAGCGACAGCAATCGACTTTGGTTTTGGCGCGCAAAGTTTTCAAAAGGTAGGTTGTAGAATTTGGTAATGGTAGGCCTCACTTCTCAGGCAGGGCCACCAAAAAGTAATAGACCTCAACCAAATCTCTTAGCCTAGAGGATCAAATTAATTACTACTTAATTAAATAGATATTAGTATCCATAACCAAATCAAATAATCTACATTAACCAACAATGTATAGGTGAAATAAATTTGTTTTTTAATTTTCTTCTTATCAGGTTCAATCAATAAAATCGACTAATCTAGAATCGGGCATTGTTGGACCTATTATAAGAGCAGCCCTCTTAACGTTATAATTTTCATAAATAAAGTTAGGTTTGAATCGATATCTTACTTAAAAGACATTAAACTCCTTACTACTCAGACTAACAACAGTTAGAGATGAATTATTTATCGATTAAAGTAGTTTATTCGACCGTCTAAAAATTTTAGAACAAATTCTACCTGTTCCTTCACTGAAAACTTATAAACCAGAGCACAAAGTTAAAAAAAAAAAAAACTGTAACACTAGTTGTCAAAACAAAAGAACTGAGCCCTGAATTATGAAATTATCAAGAGTAAAAGAGCTTGATTAGTGTATTATACATGTCATTACTACTGCTGTACTACTCATTCCCAATAATTTTTATCATGACGACATATTGGGTTGGATCGCATGCAAGGAGACATCAACTAATTACATTAATAATTTAGTTTGTTGGTCGCTCACATCAAAGTTTCTAAAACCACTCTTAAGTCCTCATGACCTGGCTTATATTTATGTCACACCATCAGGTACCATGCAAGGTTGGTTGCATATTAAAAGGTTGATATATAATGCTCAGACAATATTTACCTAATATATCAACTAAATACTAATTGCCCTTAGAAGTTGTGGGTTGACATAGTAAAAGATTTTGTCCATTGGCGACTCATAAGTGGTCCCTTTAAAAAGCTCAACAATTAATGCTGGCCCTATCACGTGAGACTCATTGTTGCATTCACTTGGAATGTACACATTATTAGTGAGGGCACATCAACAAGTGATGTGAATATGGTTATCTTTTTCTTTTTTCTTTTAATTTTATTTTTTCAACTGCCCACATTCTCTGGAGTATGAACTTCATGCCAAAATGATGTTGTCGACTAACATGCGTACTTTAGCATATTCTTGCAGGAAAACTTTAGATTTCACATAATTAGCTGACAACATTTTGGCAAAAGTTACTAATTGAATGAAATGCACCTCGGTAAACATAGCACAAAAGAAAATACAATACCTATTGCGCTAGACAACACATGGGTGTGCCAATTTGCCACATTTTCTTTATCCAAAAGATTACTAATTAATCAAGTAGTAGTACTATAGCTGTCAAAGTTTCACAATGTGAATCATTATCTAAATCACAAAACGATTAAAGTCTTTGTGACATTTGTGAATGTCAGATTGCAGTTGATTGTAGAATATACTACAGTTTTTAGTTGACCAATTAACAGAGATCCGGCTCTTACTAATATTGGATGCTCCTGCTATTTACAAGCAGTCAAAAGAAAAGTCATTGTTTAAAGTAATCATAAGGTGCAGTGCATTGCTGTTCCTAAAGTACATATGGTCAATTTTTATAACGTTTTTTTACCTTGTAGAGTGGTCCAATGTTAGGAACCTTTTTCTGGGTTTTGAGGAATTTTCTTGGGAGGTAGGTCTGCTTAGGTTTAGTGAGATTGCTTTTGGATTTTTCGTTGAAATCTTGCTCTAAGAACTTTCCTATCTTACAACCACACATGGCCACAGGGCTACCATTTTCATCAATCATTTAATCTTTTTGGTTGGGAGGACAAACATCACTTGTATATGGTCCAAAACAAACACGACACACTTGCTCCTAGGAAGGAAGTGTGAGCTTATCGTTTCTCGCTTAACATGTCTAGGCTGTGTTGGCTATGGCAAATGATACTTACCAATTACCATAACTGAGTACGAAACAAATAAAAAGCACCATCTCCTTGCATGAGGCTGGGCCATTTTGAGGAGAGAAATATTACTTCCATCTAAGCTCATATTGGGCTCATAATGGGTTCGGCCTTTTCTCGGTTTGTGCACTAAGATTTAAAAGTTTGCATGCACCATGCACCAGTTCATATTGTAACGATGAGGATTCTGATCATACAATTAAATTAGTGAGATTGTATTTGATTAATCACGCAATAATTCATTTTGGTAGCCTAATGGATTCAGGTTGGAAAAGACTAGTACTATACTATAAAACCCTCTGTTTGATTAAGTCTAAGTAACTTTTACCCGACTTCAAATCTTTTAAATCTTACTAAAACAAAGTTGGACATTCATATGCCACTACATTACGTTACTCTTTGGTTAACCAAAGAATATCCAATAAGTAATTTTATATTAAGGTTTCTTGTCTACTAAGGAAATTAGGTATTTTCAGGTTTTCACCTTTGGATCTTGAAACAAACACGGATTTAATTAATTCCAAAAAAGTTTTAATGAGAGGACAATAAAAAAAAATTAGGGGTACTGGTGGCACAGTAGAGACATCTTAGCGACCCATGTCTGGATTCTAAGTTTGATTCGTTGTGACGGAAGATTCATGATTTAGACAAGGAACATTAATGATGACGCTACTGAAGAATTTTGTTTCTTATAAAAAATTCGATAGAGAACAACCATTCACTTAGAGTTTTGGCCCAACGAGGCCAAGCATGGCATGAGGCGTTAGATCCCTCCCCGTGTGACGCCTTGAGACCGGTCCCCTCCACCAAGCCAGATCACGACTCTCTTGCTTTAACAGCCCGAGCTCGAAGACAACAGGTCCCCACGCGCCGCGCCTTCGGCGCGCGTGCCGCCTCCTGTCACCAGCATTTTGGTCGTCGCGGCCATGGGCGTGCCACCGGAGGGCCTGGAGTCCGACGCCGACAGCGACTCCACCACTGACCGCCACCGTTTCTCCACCAGCAGCCCCATCCAAAGACGTCGATCCCAGTCGCGCAACCGGGGAGCTGCTCCCCCACCACTAGCGACCGACGGCAATCGTCACCTCCTCTGGTGACGTTGCAGCAGATAGCCCCTCCCCCGGTGGTATCCAGCCCTTCCACCGTCACCATCGTGCGGGCAGGCGAGGACGGCACCACCACCTTGCAAATCGAAGCCCGAGCTCCACCAGCACAAGTGGTGGCGCCTCCCCCCCCCCCTGAGACGACAGTACCCGACGCCACCAGCACGCCCCCCCCCCCCCCCCCCCCCCCCCCCCCCCCCCCCCCCCCCCCCCCCCCCCCCCCCCCCCCCCCCCCCCCCCCCCCCCCCCCACACCCCCTCTGACCGACCAAGCTCCCGGAGTTGTGGATACCGACGTTCTTATGGAGTCCGAACGCCCCTCTTATCGGGACTCACTATTCGCTGGGGCAAATCCTCTATACCAAGCGAATCATTGGGAAGTCGAAGGCGAAGCTGAATGAAACACCCCGACTACTATTTACCCAATGCATAGTATTTACCGAACAACAGTGCCGACACGTGGCACAAACAACATATACAACAGGAAATCCGGCCCAATGGCCCAACAATAATATCTAACACTCGGCCTCGGGTACAATAATAATAATAGCACAGCGGAAGTAATTTTTAATAACCACAGCAAAAGCATGAATCGACTCGATGCAAAACTATGGATCCAGATCTGTCGGAGGAGATGCCGCAGCCTGCCATAATGCATACCTGCACAAAGAACAACGTAGCCTGCCGATGGGGCAGGTGAGGGGTGAGATTCTCTATAATCTCACCGACACATAACCCATGATAAACAACATTGCATATATTTAACAGTCAAGAGCACATCAATACGGCATACGAGTAGTGAACAGAACACTGAACAAATACAGTCACAAAGAACGATGCGGACTATACAAATGTCCACCCCATCGACTATGCAATGCACCGACCACCCAACACCTCACAGACTGTACAAAACTCTAATGCCCGTTCAAGACACCTCAACTCAACTACATATTGGGTAACCGACTCAGTCTATATAACTCATACTCTAGTCATGACAGACTATACTCAACAGAGGTTCCTTATCGTGTGATAACATACCGTTACTGTGCTTGCCGATCATCTAACGCGGTACCAAAATAATCTCAAAATCACGTGAGCCTCGCTCACTGGGTAGCCGACAACCTGCACGGACCATACCCAATCAACATCTCAAACCGGTCCCCAGGAAGAATCACAACATAGCAACAGCAACAGCAACCACCACAGCAACTCGTAACCACAACAACAATAATTCTCACTAATCTCGATCTCTGGGTATCGACATACCCTTAAAAATGACAATAGCCCAACTGTCGACCACAATTCGACAACTAACATATCTCATTATTCGATCAAAAACGACAAGTGATACTCATCTGACAATTATCAAAAGGAACCGACAATAAACAAAGGACAACTGGCAACCGATGCCAACAACAATAGACTACTCACGACCAACGCCAACAAACAACACCCGCAAACCGGCAACCTATGCCGACCACGGTCAACCGACTATACTGACAACCTCCCAGGGTATGATCATGAGACAACATGCATATGAACATCACACATCACCGCTCAACAAGGCAAAAACACATCTCAAACAAGACTAAGCCAATGCCAAAAGAATATCTTTTATTATTACCAATTTTATCTTCCGGGCCCCATCACTGGACAAGCTAGAGGTCAGACCTGGATATCAACATATTTCGGGTGCCAGACCAAAACCAAGAGAGCCCAGGGGTCGACATCCCAAAATAGTAACCCAGGGATAGACATCCCAAAAGAGAACCCAGGGATAGACATCCCAAATATAATCACGGATAGACATCCCAAGCATAGACATGCTTATCACAAGTAACCCAGGTCACGGCCACCACAAAACAGTCTTTACCCATCGAGTCGTACCACTACTCTCCAAGTGACATTAAAGTCGTCAACACAATTTCCAATTATCCAATTTTCCAAGTTCAATAGTCCAACAACATTCTCAACACAATATCCACAGAATCAATATCACAGTTCAACAATCACAACAGCAATAATCATGGTAGTCAAATATCCAATAGTGAATATCTCAACAGTTCAATCAAACAACAAAGCACACAAAGTATTGCGGCACATATCAAAAGAAATCCATCCTCACAACAAATATCAGCAAATATCATAAAGTTATCAACAACAATAACCATAAGATACAGTGGAACCTATGTAGTTCCAAGACCAATCACCCCGGCTATCACGGGTGGAATGACGTATATGCAACCTCACCTGATACTCCTCGGAAGCTAGTATCCGGTTAAGCCTTGATATTCCTATAATATAACAACAGTAATCACTTATTATGCACAAACAAGATGATTATGCATGATTCTGATTAACAGTTATTAGACGGCTTATCAATTCTTTTTATTATTTCCATAATTATCTTATTCATTTCTGTGGAGGTTACTAATAATCTATTTTCCATCTGTTATACCAATCATATACAACATAAATCAAAACCAAAACCGAGCGTCCAAGCTGATATCCCGGCCCTTAGGCCGCTTATGACAATAAGACATATATACGTACACTTATACGTAGTGTATATTCAAGGAAATGTATTTGTAGATAAATCAAGTTACGACCCGCTAGATTCTCATAGTCCATATGATAATATTTCTTAAAATAATTATTTTCGATTAAATACTAAATACTTATATGTTTTATTACAATAATTATATAATAGTGGAAACGATAAATACGTCAAAATATTATTTTAATAGTATATCCTATAATAACTCGTTTAATGGAGAATATCTCCAACGGTATTAACATAGCCATCGTATAGCATAAAATATTCGTACGAATTTGTAATTGTAATATTTATAATTAAATATCTACGTATATAATCATAAGTACATGTATACATAAAACTATAATTGTTAAGTAAAGATATAGTCTAGCAATATCTAAGCCGGTGTAATAGCTGTAATACTTTATACGGTATATACTTAAATAAGATTAAATCAGTAATTAAAATAGGGGTGTAAACGAGCCGAGTCGAGCCGAGTATTGCCTTGCTCGACTCGAACTCGTTAAGGAATCCCAAGCTCGAGCTCGATCGAGCTTGCATATTTAAACTCGAGCTCGAGCTCGTTTGATTTTGCCATTACTCGAGTTCGGCTCGTTAAGGCTCGTTAAGGCTCGATAAGTAGTTGTTTGCTTCGGTAGCTAGATCTAAGCTCGTTAACGCAAGCTCGTTTAAGCTCGTTAAAATAGACATTCAGAATATTTTAAACAATACAATCCAAAGTCCAAATATAACTAAAATTTGATAAACACTTAATGAAAGAAGAGCAAAAAATTTCTGCAAAACACTCCATGAATGAGCCATGGAAACAAGCTCCAAAACTCTAAATCAAAACTCCCTCCTTGGAAAATCAACATACACCGTAAGCACAATCACCACAAAAAACCATACAATTTCAACACTACAAACAATACAGAACACAACACACTACAAGCACTTATCCAACAAATTCAGGGAAGTGGTCCATAATCATATCCAACCATTCACAAGAAGCTTCCTTCCATATTCTGAAACCAAATCAAACGAGGGACAATAAATTTGATAATGACAAAAAAAATTAACTTCGAGAATTAAAATGCAAAAGAACCTGATATGAAACAGAGGCTGTGCATTGGACCATTTTCATCTTCAACAGATGCAAGAAAGTCTCAATTAATTTCTAGTAAGAAAACAAATACGTTAGTTTAAACAATGCATGAGAATGTTTTCGATGATATGGAATTGACATAGAATTGCTTTGTAGATTAAATTGCGGAGACAATATGACATAGAATTGTAAATTAAACTGCGGAGAAAATAAACATATTATCTTCCACTAACAATATACAGTCATATATACCTCGTAGAGTCCCCCTTTTACAGGCACACCAACTCTCTCTTCTTCCACTCCTTGAGCACTCACTGAAGAAAACTCGTTTCTTTCTCCATCGACCTTTGTACTTGTACTAGGTTGGCACCTAGGACCTTCACTACATTCTGCATACTCCTTCCACCAACAAGAGAGCAATTCCTCCTCATTTTATAAATTCAATTCACAAGAAACATAAGCAGATGTGTGAGCTTATCCACATCGTACAACTTAATGTGCAAAGTGTTGAGAGCAAAAAAAAAACTCCATCAGAACAATGTCAGCCAAAAAAGGGAAGGCATCCACAGAACACACTAATAACTGGATTGAAAGAC